>WBNM01028383.1:0-12543 GCA_013399055.1 Ramphastos sulfuratus
CATCCCTGCCCTCTAGCATGTCTTATTTTCTCCATAGGTTAACATAAAAGCAAAAAATCCCATTTGAGATCATCATGAATAGTGTTAAGTGATCTTAACAAGGAAATCAAAGTTTGTGAAAGATTTTAGAGAAAATAACTCCTATATTTCTGATTCATCGCTTTTATCAAATTGTGCATTTCAGCATGCAGACTTTTAATAAAGACTAAAATTTTTTTTGGACACTCCTCCTCCCCCCCAAAAAAACCTCAAGCTGAAAATCAAAACACACAAACCAAGCCCACTCTGCAACTTTTAACCTATTAGACTATTGGCTTACTATTGAATTGCAATTTTTCATTCCAATAGCTGTTTATATTTTATAGACTTCATGTATTAGAGGCCCTTCACAGAAAAGGGCCTTATTGTGGCCTCCCAGTATCTTAAGGAGGCTTACAAGAAAGCTGGCTAGGGACCTTTTAGGGTGCTGGATAGTGATAGGACTGGGGGGCAATGGATCCAAGCTAAGGGAGGATAGATTTAGATTGGATGTTAGGAAGTTCTTCACTGTGAGGGTGGTGACATGCTGGAACAGGTTGCCCAGGAATGTGGTAGAAACCCCATACCTGGATGTGTTTAAGGCCAGGTTGGATGTGACACTGGGCAACCTGATCTAGTGGAAAATGCCTCTGCCCATGGCAGAGTGTAGTGGAAGAGGTAATTAATTACTGCGAGATGATATTTTAAAATATTAATATAGTTTATTAATATTAAATATTCAGAACTCATGTCACCCCAATCACCAAAATAATAATAATAACAGGTTCTTGCATCATTATGGAAACTATATACAGGTTATAATATANTTGTGCACCTTGGTTACCGCAGTTACTGGGCAGGCCACAGACCCCAGACTTAGTGGCTCCGGGTTCTTTGTCCTCTTTCCAGTGGTTGCTCTCCCCAAAACAGAAGGAGAGAGAGCAGAAAAACATGCCTGGGCAAGCCAAGATATGTACAAGCCTAATTTGGCCTGCTTAGGTCTACCACGACACAGGGCAGTTGGAATTAGGTGATCCTCAATGCCCCTTCCAACACTGACAATTCTGTAAAAAGATAAAAATGGGCAATTAAAGCATATTGAAAAGTTCTGTGATTTTATGTGAGGTAGTACTGATGGTATGAGGGTAAAGAATGGTGCAAACACCTTCCTGGATTTTCCTGATGTATCTACTACTTTTGCACCAGTTGTTACATGCCTGTGGAAACCCTTCTCTGAAAACCTACCCCTGCCAGTTTAAAAGGAGAGTTGTTTGTACAGCCCTGACAGGGCTCTGCTCTTTGGTGGTCTGCCAGTACATCATTTAAGTATGTGCTTATGACCCACAAAAAGTAAATGATGATTTTCCCAAGTGCTTAGCTGAAGTGCAATACGATGTTGCAGTAACATACAATACATTACCAAAAAAATCAAATATTCAATTTTTTTTTTCCATTTTTTATTCCTGCCAAATCACCACTAAATTCAAAAGAATTTGTAGTTCCTTGTACACTCTGGTATCTATTCCAAAGTGAATTGAACCAACGCTCTGAATATAGGCAGTTACATAGGCTACTGCAATGGATTTCAGTGTGACATTCACCACTGTATTTGATATACACCATCTAGTTTTTATAGGGGTCTCGTAGTTAACTCAGTTTTATGACCATGAAAATGGCTACCTACATAACATTAACTCTGAAAAATAACTTGTATGAAATATGATCCTTACACATGATACTTACCATAGTAAATATAATCTCTCTGTTACAAGCTTCTTGTCATGGCAAAATGGAACTGGGAAGTTGCAGGTAAGGACGATACAAGTATTAAGAACAAACTGTTCTTACATTCTAGAGAAGAGACTGAGGGGAGACCTTGTTGCTTTCTGCAACTACCTGAAGGGAGGTTGAAGCAAGGAGGGGGCCAGCCTCTTCTTGGTAGCAAGTCACAGGGTTAGAGGTAACGGTTCCAAGCTGTACCAGGGGAGTTTTAGGCTGGATATTAGGAAATACTCTTCACTGAAAGGGTTATCTGATGTTGGAATGGCCTGCCCAGGGCAGTAGTGGAGTCACTGTCCACAGAGGTGTTCAAGCAGCATGTGGACGTGGTGCTTGGTGATATGATTTAGTGGTGACCTTTCAGTGCTCGGTCAAAGATTGGGCTGAAGGATCTTGAAGTCTCTTCAAACTGGATGGATTCTGTAATTCTTTTTATTGTTCACTTTGCTTTTTGTAATAAATTTCTTGGTTAGTATGAATAGTTCTTACACAAGACCATGTGGTTTCTTTATTTGTTTAAATGTTGGTTTTTAAAGAAGTGGGTTTTTTTCAAACAAGAAGTCTTCAAAAATAAATTGATACCATCAGGCCTGAAGGCCACGTGGTCCTGTGCCTGACTTATGCAAGTACTGGTATCAGAACCTTCAGAAAAATACAAGTTCTTCAGCTAAAGCAGAACTCTTAAAGTTTTTGCTGCACACATTGTGCTCTAAATGTTAAAGGTTTCCAAACTTGGTGAGCTTCTGAACCTGCAGTTTCCTCCTGTCCAAGAAGCGGTTGCTGTTGTTCACATTTGTGGATCCGACTGGTAGCAAGGAGATCCAAACATGAGATGCACACGCAACACAGCCACAAAAGTAGTGCCTTATTGACATTAAGAAAAACACCAACAGTGCTTACATTAACACAGACTACACAGGCTGCAGCTCTGCATATCAGGATGGGCTTTGGTAATGCCCCCCACACAAGCACATACTCATATGTACCCATTTATTGACCATCTAAGACTGCCACTACAATTGCCAGAAACGGAAGCCAACAGGTCCCTGTGGTCTACAGACCTGCTTTCAGTTGGTGCCACCTAGGGCTCATGTCCTGCTTGCCACCTGGTATGGATTGAAGTTTGCTGGTGACTACATACATACACCACACAAACATAGTGGAGAGCACACTTACACAGCCAACAGTCAGGAATAAAGCTTAATGAGGCTGGACTACAGTCAGGAGCAGGCTCAGCCATGTAAGAATAGCAACAGTTTACTTACATTTGGCCATCTTTTTTTTAATCCCTGTTCCTCTCCATTTTTTGCACTTGCTCTTCTACAAATCACCTGCATTTCTTCCATTTTACTTCTTTAGTTCTACTCATATATGTATCATATTAAAGTTTATTTAATCTCACATGACACCACAGCTATTATAAAACAAATCTTTTCCCCATGAGACTAATAATAATGTTGCTTCTTCCTTATCAGCTGGAAAGTTGAATTTCCTCAAGGCTTTGGGTGATTCCTTCAACAGCCTATCAATCAGGAACCTGAGTCCTGATCTCTGGTGTTGTCTGTGCTATCCCTCTGCTCTGGTGAGACCTTACATGGAGTACTGTGTCCAGCTCTGGGGCCTTCAAGACAAGGAGGACACAGACCTGATGGAGACATTCTGGAGGAGTGCCACAAAATTGACCAGAGGGCTGGAATATCTCTTATTAAGACAAGCTGAGAGAGCTGGGGTTCTGCCTGGAAAAGAGAAGGCTCCAGAGAAACCTTATAGCAACCTTCCAGTACCTGAAGGGAGCCTACAAGAAAGCTGAGAGGGCCTGTTGTGCTAGGACAGTGGTTTTAAATTACAGAAGGGTAGATTTAAAATTGGCCATTCGGAAGAATTTCTTTACTATGAGGGTGGTGGAACACCCAAAAAGGTTGCTCACATGGAAGCCCCACTCCTGAAGACATACAATATCAGGCTTGATGGTGCTCTGAGCAACCTGACCCAGGTGGGGATGTCCTGGCTTAGTCCAAGGGCATAGGTCTAGGTGATCTTTAAAGGTCTCTTCCAACCCAGTACATTCTGTAATTCTACAATTATATACTTAGGTTTTTCTGTTTGTTTTTGGTTTGTTGGTTTTTTTTTTTTTCTTCTCCTTCTGTGTCTCACACTAGACTTTTAATGCTGAACATGCAGTAACTAGGGATCCTCACAAATCAGACATCATTCCATTAAAGTGATCTCTCACAGTAAATGTACATATTACATCTTCGGGCAAAGGACATGAAAGTCTTTCTCAGTTTTCTCATTAGTATTCTTAAGCTGCTGGAAAAGAGTCCCAGGGTCTAATTACACATCATATGAAGCAGTGTTTTTTTCTTCCTACTGTTTTTTTAAACCCCTGTTTTGTTTATTACCATTGTGCTGTCTTTCTAATTGTGATGTAAGACAGGAAGAACAGACATTTATCTTCTGTAGGCCAATATTTGGTATGCATTCATCATAGCTCATTATATGAAGGCTTCTTTTCCCCTTGTAGTTTTATCAAGTAAGTAACGAACAATAATAATGCAGTGTCTCAGAACAGGAAACAGATTTAGGTAGCATTCACCTCTGTTCCTAGTTGTCTTATTTTGATGTTGGCAGACTTCAGCCTGGTAGAAGCTGGAATAATACACAGAAGCTGGGATCTTGTGCATAATCTATCTCCTAGCATCATGCCATAGTGAATACAGTGTTCCAGAGGATGTCAAAATATTGATTTATATAAAAGAACTTGGAAACTCTGTGCTATTCATCATTTTACTTCTTATGTGGCTTAATGTATTGTTTGCCTTATGACTGGAGTTGTAAATTAAGCAAATATCTCTCAATTACTGCCAATGACTAATGGTCCCTTCCTTGAGACAGAAGCAAGCAATCAGCTTAAGATTTTCTTGATGTCTAAAGTGCTTTGCATGCACTTCAACTGAAGGGGGAAAGGATATTCAGGATGTTTAGTTAGTTCTTGCTAACATTTTACTTAATCCTCAGGTTTGGATTAACTCAAATAATTTTGTAAACTTCAGATTTTGCCATTGCCTTGCTTATCACTCATTAAATATAATAAACACTGTGGGATTTAAAGTGAAAATGAACGGCTTGATAGCAGCCACCACATTAATACTCTGTTTAGTTGTGCATATCAAATTTTGGGGAACACTTTTGCCTAACAGAGTAGATTTGTAACAGCATGAAATATGCGTAAGAGAATTGCAAAGCCTAATTATCATCATTATTGTAATGTCATTGGAATTCCTGAGTTGTCCACTGCAGAAAGTGCATGTTTTTTCAAGGTTTTGTTAACTAAACATAGCTATTAAGTTTTAATGAACTGCTTTGGCCAAGTGCTTAAAAATTTCGCTGATGTTACTCTTGATTTTGTTTGCAAGACAACCTCCCATCCATGCAGGTCTTCGAGGCCAGGCTGGATGTGGCTCTGGGGAGCCTGATCTGATGTGAGGTGTTCCTGCTTGGGGACAGGGCGGGTTGGAACTGGATGATCTTTGAGGTCCCTTGAACCCTGACAATTTTAGGAGTCTCCGATTCCTCCATGCTAATTCAATGCTTCTCAAATGGTTTCACAGATTTATTCCTGGCATTTTTACAGCTTTACAAGTGAGCAAAAAGCAGCAGACAAACAGAGAGGAGCTCAGCCTAAGTAAGGAGGCCCAGCCGGTGCCCATGGGCAACATTAGAGCAACTGTCAAGTCTCTACCCTACCTAACCGGGGGGCCACCAGGCCCCCCGGCCTTTAGATCACCTCCACCATTCACCCAGTGTGCACCATAGGGACTCACCAGTGATGATAGGAGGAGGATCCCTCTGCCCAGTTGGGCACAGCTTGGAGCTTCTGCTTTTCCTGGGGCTGATTATAAAGGGGAGTGGGCAGGGTGGGTGAAGTGGTNATCACAAAAAAGTGTGTTCAGTAGGTCTAGGGAGGTTCTTCTCCCCCTCTACTCTTCCCTGGTGAGACCACGCCTGGAATACTGTGGCCAGGTTTGGGGTTTCCAGTTCAAGAGAGACAGGAATCTGCTGGAGAGAATCCGATGGATTCTTGTGTGGACTCCCCTGGAGGATCCTGCTTCGGCAGGGAGATTGGGCTTGATCTCTGGAGATCCCTTCCAACCTCTAATGTTCTGTGGTTCTTACAGAGAAGGGACATCTTTATAGGAAGGGACCATCTGCCCATCCAATGGAAGATACTAAGACCTAAAAGCCTGGAAACACAGCAACAGGAACCGGAAGCCTCTCATATCACAATCTGAACCTCAAACCCACAATACTTTGCTGCAGCCAGCACTTTCTTTTTGAAGCTGGTGTGACAGCAGCATGGTATTGAATACCTGGAGTGTGGCATTGATTATCAGCAGAAGATGCAACATAACTGTAAATTAATAACCCCTGATTTAGCATAGGTCACCTGTCCTCATTCTCTTAGCTGTCTCTCTTTATGTTGTACTAAAATCTCTTGTTCTTATGGACATAACATTGATAAAATAACTTTGGAAGCTGTTCCTGACACTGAACTTCTAGAGCATTGCAACCAATAGTCAAAGATATATAAATTAAATCCATACTTTTAAGAGTTGACATCTCTTGTTGGAAATAATCAATGCTATCTAATATCCTTCTGCAATCAAGTTCTATCATACAAGTGATGTTTGATATAGGTGCCTTACATATATTCTGGATGCCTGCATTTGTTCTCCTTTAATCAGAGTGAGAGAGACTCTTGCTTGGGCTAACTTTGGCTGACAGCAGATGAGATGACTTTTTAACCAATTGAGATAGGATAGAGTAGATGAGATCTTACTTCTTGTTACCTGTTTATATACAGAAGGAATCATCTAATGATTAAATGTGGTATTAAAAGATCTGATTTTAATTCAGGAAACAACTCACAATATTTTTGTAGCATAATGCAAACAAACAAACAAACATGTCTGTGAAAAAACAAACAAGCATGGAAACTACGGAAATTAAAAGCAGCTTAGCAAGAAGTGACTGGTTTTTGTTTTGTTTTGTTTTTCTGTTCATACTAAAGAGCAGTGACAGATGCTCTGCCATATATTCAATCTGTTTCAGTATACTCCATCACAGGAAAGAGATGATAATTTTTTTTCCCTCCCAAACTAAAGAAAAAAAAAAAAGAGAGAGAGAGAAAAATAGCTTTTTCTCAGACCTTCAAATCCTTCAAGCCACATTGTCACTTAAAAACTTATCTTTCTTCTAATTCCTTGGTTTAATGCTGACTTGTTCTATCATAGGGAGGAACCTGGAAACTACAGGCCTCTCAGCCTGACCTCAGTGCCAGGGAAAACGATGGAGCAGATTATCTTGGGGGCAATAACTGCACACCTGAGGGATGGCCAAGGGCTCAGGCCCAGCCAACATGGATTTAGGAAGGGCAGATCCTGCCTCTCCAACCTGATCGCCTTCTATGATCAGGTGACCCACCTGGTGGATGTGGGGAGGCCTGTGGATGTGGTCTACCTGGACTTCAGCAAGGCCTTTGACACTGTCCCCCACAGCAAACTGCTGGCTAAGCTGTCAGCTCATGGCTTGGATGGCAACACTCTGTGTTGGGTTAGGAACTGGCTGGAGGGCCGAGCCCAGAGAGTGGTGGTGAATGGTGCCACATCCAGCTGGAGGCCTGTCACTAGCGGTGTCCCCCAGGGATCAGTACTGGGCCCCATCCTCTTTAACATCTTCATTGATGATCTGGATGAGGGCATTGAGACAGTCATCAGCAAGTTTGCAGATGACACCAAGCTGGGGGCAGATGTTGGTGGGTTGGAGGGCAGAAGGGCTCTGCAGCAGGACCTCGAGCGCCTGGACAGATGGGCAGAGTCCAAGGGGATGGCTTTCAACAAATCCAAGTGCTGGGGGCTGCACTTTGGCCACAACAACCCCATGCAGAGCTACAGGCTGGGGTCGGAGTGGCTGGAGAGCAGCCAAACAGAAAGGGATCTGGGGGTGCTGATTGACACCCGCCTAAACATGAGCCAGCAGTGTGCCCAGGTGGCCAAGAAGGCCAATGGCATCCTGGCCTGCATCAGGAATAGTGTGGCCAGCAGGAGCAGGGAGGTCATTCTCCCCCTGTACTCTGCACTGGTTAGGCCACACCTTGAGTACTGTGTCCAGTTCTGGGCCCCTCAATTTAAGAAGGACATTGAGGTGCTTGAGCGTGTCCAGAGAAGGGCAACGAGGCTGGTGAGAGGCCTCGAGCACAAGCCCTATGAGGAGAGGCTGAGGGAGCTGGGATTGTTTAGCCTGCTGAAGAGGAGGCTCAGGGGAGACCTTCTTGCTGTCTACAACTACCTGAAGGGTGGTTGTGGCCAGGAGGAGGTTGCTTTCTTCTCTCAGGCAACCAGCACCAGAACAGGAGGACACAGTCTCAAGCTGTGCCAGGGCAAGTTTAGGCTCAAGGTGAGGAGAAAGTTCTTCACTGAGAGAGTCATTCCCCACTGGAATGGGCTGCCCAGGGAGGTGGTGGAGTCACTGTCCCTGGAGGTGTTCAAGGCACGTTTGGACGTGGCACTTGGTGCCATGGTCTAGTCTCGAGGTCTGTGGTAATGGGTTGGACTTGATGATCTTTGAGGTCTCTTCCAACCTTGCTTATACTGTGATACTGTGATAGCAAGTCTGCTAAAGCAGAAGGTATCCATCAGTACACATATTGGGAAGTAACATTCTTTAACCAGCATGAAAGGTTCTGTTCCTTGAGAAACCACTTTTAATGTGTAAAATAGACAAATTCTTGCCTCTGCATCCTCTACTGGCACAGATAATAACCAAGTTTCTCAAAGAAAGTTCAATAACACAGTCCTTCACAGGACACTAATAACCAGAGACTACATAGCAGAGCTGCTTGGTAAAATACAGGCAGAGTAATGCACAGCTGTTAGCCCTGTCATCGCTGCCCCTTTCTTGAGTTACACTGGCAACAACCAGCAACACTGGCAAGCAAAAAGGGTCTGAGAGCAAAGTAAGAGGCTTGGAAATCTCTTTAATTCAGTTTGGTAGGTGTAAAGCTAATACTAAAAAATGTTATTTTTCGTATTCTAAAAGACTTTCTCAATTTTCAAGTGTCAGTACACTGCACAGGCAGGAGAATGCTCTCAGGCTGTTGATAGATGGAGTGTTGCTGTGGGCCAGCTCTCTTCTTCTTCCTGCTCAGTAGCACAAGGAAGAGGAGTCTGAGTGCCCTCTATTGCTTTGCTCATCCCACAGACCTGCCTCTTTGGTGTGACTGCTCAATTTTACGTTTGGACACCAGAGCAGATCTGCTCTCCTCTCTTCTGAAGCAGTAGTAATTTGACATCCAGAGAGCAGACACTGGATTTGATGCATTACTTGATTTGATATTCTAAAGTTTATAAACTTGATTTGCATACAATTTTACAACAGGAGAGTGCTGCACATTTTATTATGTCTTCCTCTGATATACAGCAGTGAAAATGAGTTTCCAAATCATATTAACTGGTCATATTGAGTAGTGTGTCTATAGGAAAATCATAAGCAGTTCTTCTTTAGAGAAAAAACGGTTCTAAATTTGAGAGTAACATCATTTCAGTGTGAAAGAGATACTTTGTGCACCTGCTTAAGTATTGCTAAAGTATTTGTTTTACTGTCATAAAATTCCCTTTATTTGTTGGAATCATAGAATCATAGAATGGTAAGGTTGGAAGGAGACCTCAAGGATCATCTAGTTCCAACCCCCTGACATAGGCAAGGGACACCTCCCCCTAGTACAGCTCACTCAAGGCATCGTCCAACCTGGCCTTGAACACCCCCAGGGAGGGAGCAGCCACAACCTCCCTGGGCAACCTGTGCCAGTGCCTCACCACCCTCACTGCAAAGAACTTCCTCCTAACATCCAGTCTAAATCTCCCCTCTGCCAGTTTAAACCCATTGCCCCTTGTCCTGTCATTGTAAGACCTTATAAATAGTCCCTCCCCAGCCTTCCTGTAGGCCCCCTTCAGATACTGGAAGGCTACTATAAGCTCTCCTTGAAGCCTTCTCTTCTCCAGGCTGCAGAGCCCCAACTCTCTCAGCCTGTCCTCATAGCAGAGCTGCTCCAGCCCTCTGAGCATATTCATGGCCTTCCTCTGGACCCACTCCCCAACACTTCCATGTCCTTCCTGTGCTGGGGGCTCCAGAACTGCACACAGTAGTCCAATGTAGTTGGACACATAAAATGATTGTTGTAGAATGAATGATGTCTAAGCACAAGCACTTAGATATGCTTATCGAATGGTATTTAATGCACTCAGAATAAGATTTCAGTGCTTTGCTCTGCCAGGGCAATAATGCAGATTTCAAATTAAGTTATGTACTTTAACAAGAATAATAAACAATAATGATCTTTCCTAAGTTGCCTTCAGCTCACCAGTGTGATTCAATTTGCTGTACAATTACATGGTCTAAAGTGAACATAATGAACATGTTTAGAGAATGAAGAGTTTCAAAGTTGTTCTTTCATACAGATGGACTTTGTGAGATGCTCATTAGTCAGTGTATTGCCTCGCTCTCTTTAGATATATGTCTTTTTAAAGCATTTTATGTTCTACATTTCTATCAAGGTGAACCAAAGGAAAGAAACCAGGGGGAAGAAATCAAAGCAAACAACCATAAAAAAAAAATAAAACCTCATCTCTGCAGAAGCTAATAACTCCAGATTTCTCTGCAGTCAGCACTTAATATGATTTCTAATCTTTTGATGAGGTGCATTTCTAGAAAAAAAGAGTATGTAATTCTTTTGTAGCTATTGTTTGTTTCTTTTATAGTTCATGCATGGAGAGAAAATAAAACCAAAAACTCAGCACACTTTTCCTTGCTGGTACTATATCTGCTTTAGAGAAGCAGTGGGAAAAGAGCAAAGGGATTTCATATCTTACTGACTGAGCAAAGCTGTGTGGCTTATTAGGCAAATTAGCATGTAGGCACTGGCAATATCAGGAAAAAATGGGTCAGACTCCAGTTGTTAGAAGATGATATAGGTTTGTTGTAGAAAACAACACAGGTCAGTCTAAGCCAAATATCTGGTCTACAGATCTAACAAGAAGCTAGAATCAATTAGTCAGTTGCTGTATGTCACAGATTGAGCCTGTGAAAAGACACTATTGTATTGCTGCCTTTTTCACTGCCGACAGTAGGCTTCACAGAATAGCCTATTCCACCCTTAATTAGGGTATTCCATTTTTTAATAAGCTTACTAGAGTTGCTGCATTTTGCTGGCTGCTCTGTTAACCTGTTAGCACACACTGGAGAGGCAGTAAAAAAAAAAATTCCACACTGTTTTCACTGTGATTTTGAGTAAGTAAACACTGGATGTTTTAACTTCAGAGTATGCTCTAGGTCCATTAGGCTACTGTCAAAGCGAGATGACAGTATTTGCTTTTGGAGGTCTGACTTAGGGCCTGCTGAGGCTGAATGGAAGATTCTTGATGTCTTTAATATGTTTTGGATGAAGATTTATATCTGAGAATAAAGTAAACATGATTAGAACACTACATATATCTGGTGGGTTTAAATCCCACCTTGCAATATGACACAGCACCATATCAGCTCTGACTACAATGGGGGGGCTACCTCAGCATATGTCAAGTTACAGCCCTTCAAGATGCAGCATATCAGTATTGCCAAAGAGAGATTTTTATGGGGACAGTGGAAGAATAGATGCTATTAATTGTTTGTATCTGAAAAGAAAACTACTTTTGGCATAGTCTGCCAGACTGCACCTTCTTTACCACTACATTCAAATGGTCATGCTAATGAAAGAAAGAAAACTAAGATTTCAGATGATACTACAGGCTTCTTGTAAGGAGGTTCACACTACAAAACATTTTTTCCACTGTTCAGACTTCTGAGATGTGAGGTGGGTAACACTGCCACATGCTAAAACCCTCAGGCATTTGCATAACCTCCAGCACAGTGCGAATGAAGGGTACATATCTGGGTTAATGTCACAATACACATGACTAAGGTGATGTAGTTCACAAAAAGCCATTGAGATCTGGTGTTACTGTTCTGTGAGGTTAACAAGAATTTAGACATTTGCCAGAAGTTCTGTTAATACAGGAATAAGAGTTACATCATTTAGCTGGGCCTGAGCAAAGCCTTCAACACTGTCCTGCATGACATCCTGGTCTCCGAGCTGGTAAAATATAGAATCATAGAATTGGTCAGGGTTGGAAGAGACCACAAAGATCATCTGGTTCCAACCCGTCTGCCATGGGCAGGGACACCCTACCCTAAATCAACCAGGCCAGAGCCTCATCCAGCCTGGCCTTAAACACCTCCAGGTATGGGGCCTCAAACACCTCCCTGGGCAGCCCATGCCAGGCTCTCACCACTCTCATGGTGAAGAACTTCCTCCTCATGTCCAGTTTGAATCTCCCCACCTCCAGCTTTGCTCCATTCCCCCTAGTCCTGTCACTAACTGATAGCCTTAAAAGTCCCAGCTTTTTTGTAGGCCCCCTTCAGATACTGGAAGGCCACAAGAAGGTCACCTCAGGTCCTCTTCTCCAGACTGAACAGCCCCAACTTTCTCAGTCTGTCTCCATAGCAGAAATGTTCCAGTCCTCTGCTCATCCTCATGGCCCTTCTCTGGACACACTTCAGCATGTCCACATACCTTTTGTAATAGGGGCTCCAGAACTGGATGCAGTACTCCAGGTGGGGTCTCACCAGAGTGGAGTAGAGGGGGAGGATCAC
>WBNM01028383.1:13083-23321 GCA_013399055.1 Ramphastos sulfuratus
TGGCACAGGCTGCCCAGGGAGGTTGTGGCTGCTCCCTCCCTGGGGGTGTTCAAGACCAGGTTGGACAAAGCCTTGAGTGACCTGTACTAGTGGGAGGTGTCCCGGCCTATGGCAGAGGGTTAGAACTAAATGATCTTTGAGGTCCCTTCCAACCTAAAATATTCCATAATTCTTACTAAATCTTCTGAATGCTGTTTTGAGCACAGACTAAGACTGAATGCTTGACAATGAAATATTCTTTGCAGTAGTTTGGGTTTTCCTTTTTGCTGTTTTTGGGATTCACTGACATTAATATTAGCTATGTAAAAGACAGAACTGTAGTCTCACAGGGCTGTCCAGGCTCCCTCCATGTGCAGGTGGAAAGAAATACTTCATCTGAATAATTTAACCCAGTGTAATAATGTAGGATGATCAGCCCTTTCAGTAGCCCTCCTTTTCAGCGAGTAGTAGCAGGAGCTCTGATAATTAGCTTAGTAAAGCTGCCTAGATTTTAGATGACTAAGTTAACTGAGATGAATCCCACCATTAGGATGTCACATTCTTATTCTGTCTTTTGATCTCTTGCTTTTTAAGGCCTGGGAATTGTTTAGCCCCAGTGACATACTCTATAGAGAGGTAGTTTTTCATACTGTGCTTCTCCTGCTGCTTCATATATTAATCAGCAATTTGAAAATCTCCATCATCTTCCAGACTGCTGTATTAATTTCTGGTTTGTGACTTTAATTATAGTTTAAATCACTCCCTAGATATAAGACTATATGTTTTGCCTACATCCTCATTTTCCACTGTAACTCAATTTCTGCTGATGTTTTAGTTAACATAGTACATGTCATTGCTCTAATTCTGTTTATGCTAATAGATGAATTCTACTACCTTAACCTGTTATTTAGAATAGAACACAGTAGAGTTAATTATATTCTGCGTGTAATGTAATTCTAAACTCCATGGGATGGAAACAGTATTTGAAATTTCTGTCTTTGCTGTCTTATTACTTCTGAGTTTTTAAATAGATTCAGTTCAAGCAATCTAATGCTCAGAGATTTTATAAGTCAGCTGTAGACATCATCTTCATATGGACTTACTTATGACTAAGCTTTCAGTCATAAAGTGGCAATGAGATCTTATGTCACTTGAGGTGGAAAAAAAGCAAACTTGCAATGCCTCCAAAAATACAAAAATTCACATAAATGAGAACCAATTTGCTACCACTAGAGTCATATAGCAGTTTTAGATTTTTTTCTCTATTTGTTTTTTTTCCCCTTTTTTATTTTTCTTTTTCTTCTTTTTTTCTTTCTTTTTTCTATTCCTTTTTCTTTTTCTTTCTCTTTTTCTTTTTCTTTCTCTTTTTCTTTTTCTTTCTCTTTTTCTTTTTCTTTCTCTTTTTCTTTTTCTTTCTCTTTTTCTTTTTCTTTCTCTTTTTCTTTTTCTTTCTCTTTTTCTTTTTCTTTCTCTTTTTCTTTTTCTTTCTCTTTTTCTTTTTCTTTCTCTTTTTCTTTTTCTTTCTCTTTTTCTTTTTCTTTTCTTTTTTACACAATCAAGGAAACATTTTCAACACTGAGGACATGCATGGACTCAATGCTACTTTTTTTTTTACTTTTTTTTCTTTTTCTTTTTTTTCCTTTTTTTTCTTTTTCTTTTTAATTTTCTTTTTTTTTCCTTTTTTTCTTTTTCTTTTTCTTTTCTTTTTTACACAATCAAGGAAACATTTTCAACACTGAGGACATGCATGGACTCAATGCTACTTTTTTTTGTTTGTTTGTTTCTTTTTGCTGCTCGTTTTGTTGTGTTGTATTTTACGAAGCCAATGGCAGAAACCCTTATGATTTTCAATCATAGATTCTGTTGCATTAATCTGGTAGTACCTTATGACCCAGGCAAAATTATTCCGGGTCAGATTTTCAGATGCTACTGCTGCATTTTTACAGACAATTTTCAAACCAGATTTTTGACACTTATGATCCTCACTATAAAAATTACTGGAAGAGAGACTTTCCCATTGGACTTGTAGTTGAAACAAGCCAATTTATTCTAAAATATCAGGCCACAATTTAGCCATAGTTTTTTAGGAAAAGTGATTAATCTTTACTCAGACACAGGCATTCTGTTTTTATTGTGTTCTAGGCTTATAGGCTATGTGGGCTTAGAGCTTATATATTGGATAGCCATGCAATAAAATTGTTAGATCATACTGTCCTTGTTGTATTTTTTAAAATGTTTCTGAAAACAATATTAAAATGTTTTAAACAAAAAAAGAATAAAGGAACAATTCCACTATGATAACAACAACAAAATAGAGCATTTTTGTCCCCCTAGTACGGGACAGGAGGGGTAAGAGTGTGTGAGATGGAATTCCTGGATTGAAGTATATATGCTTCCTCATACTCACCTGAGGGATCTTAAATAAACCTTACACTGGGTTATTGGAAATGTGATTTTCCTTATTTTTATGTGCTGCATCCTTTCTTGAAACAAAATAAGAACTTTGATAGATCATATTGTTTTCTTCTATAAGAAGCGCAGTATGTTATTGTAGCTCTGGCTGTCCCGCAGAGCTGTAAATTGCTTTCATTAGTTTCCCTGCTTTTTACTTCTGTTGTCTTGGCAACAAACCAAAATTTGTTCTTACATATGTATTATAGTCAAACTCTATAAGTAGAGGTTGCAAAATTTCTTTCAGTACTAAACTTGGATGTAAATTCCTGGAGAAATCTGACTTTAAGGTAAAACTTTCTTGGTTGAAGTTTATGACAAATGCACTTTATCTTTTAAAAGTTAATAGAAAATAATTTGTTTCAGTTGAATGATGCACAATGGCAAAAAAAAATTTCCAAGGGAAATGAAAATATTAATAAATATTGAATATTTCTCTCCTAATTTTAGACATCTGCCCCTAATTTAAGAAACAGAAAGTTATCCATGTAAGTCTAATAGTTGAAAGGTCCCTTTCAGTGGCAAGAAATAGACACCTCCAGAGATCTATTAATTTCATTCCAAACCAGGATTTTAAAGTAAGGGAAAGTGGAAAGCTGAACTGCCCTCAGGAGATATTTATTTCCCTTCTTTAATTATAAAGAATCATAGAATCATAGAATCATAGAATGGTAACCTGGGCATCCTGTTCCAGTGCCTCACCACCCCCACTGGAAAGAACTTCGTCCTAACATCCAGTCTAAATCTTCCCTCTGCCAGTTTAAACCCATTGCCCCTTGTCCTGTCATTGCAAGATCTTATAAATAGTCCCTCCCCAGCCTTCCTGTAGGCCCCCTTCAGATATTGGAAGGCTGCTATAAGGTCTCCTTGAAAACCTTGTGAGATTACCTGAAATTGACCTGGCTAATTTTTAAATGCCTACAGTGGGGCAAACACATCCTGTTCAAGAATTCTGCTCTTAGGAAGGGTAGCTCAACAAAATGCAGTCTTAAAACTTCCCTCTCTTGTATATGACTAGTCCTAAACAAGGAACTTTTTTTCCCTCAATAAACTTGATTTCAAACAGTTAGGAAATTGTTCATTAATGAATGGATTCTATGAAGCAAGAGAAGTCAGTCATCCTTGGCTATACGCATTATATGGCTTCACACAACTGTTTTACTCAGAGAAGATTGAGTGTCAACCATTTCAGCCTTTCTCAAAATCACCTAATGATTTATAGTGCTTACTGGTTACTTTTCACATTTGATTGTAACCAATATAGAAAATAATTCAGGAGATGGAAAAGGCTTAGTTGAATTCTAGGCCACAGAGTAGTCGGTGTCTTTGGGCAGTCATTGAGTCTATCCTTCTCTGTTAAATGGATCACAGAATTGGTTTGTTTGGAGAAGACCTTTAAGATCATTGAGTCCAACCATAATCTAACTTTACCAAGTGTGGTGCTTAAATGTGTACCACATTTCTGCCTCTTTAAAACACTTCCAGGAATGGGGATTCACGCACCTCACTGTTCCAGTGTTTGAGAATCCTTTCAATGAAGAAGTTCCTTCTCATAGAATCATAGAATGATAAGGTTGGAAGGGACCCCAAGGATCATCTTAATTCNAAACTAGTGAAGAGTTTAGAGAACTAGGCTCATGAGGAGCCACTGAGAGAACTGGAGTTGTTAGCCTGGAGAAATGGAGGCTCAGAGAAAAGGAGGTTGTAGCAAGATGGCAGTAGGTGTCTTCTGAGTAGGACAAGAGATAATAGCCTCAAATTGCACCAGAGGAGGTTTAGACTCAATGTTAAGAAAAATTTGGAACAGGCTGCTCAGGGAAGCAGTGAAGTCACCACCCCTGGAAGTATTCAAGAGACACGTAGATGTGACACTTAGGGATGTGATTTAGTAGTGGACTTCTCAGTATTAGGTTAACTGTGGGACTAGATGATCTTATAGAATCATAGAATCATAGAATCATAGAATAGTAAGGTTGGAAGGGACCTCAAGGATCATCTAGTTCCAACCCCCTGCCATAGGCAGGGACACCTCCCACTAGTACAGGTCACTCTTAGAACCTATGACTGCACATCAATAGCTAATGCTGTTTTACCCACGAGCTTTTGCATTACAATAATTTCTGATTTTATTACCCAGACTCCCCACACTGAGATCTCTCTGCATCTGTCTGCAATCAAATTTAATTTTTACCATGCTGCATAATTATGCATCATCAGCAAACTTTTTTCTGCTGATACTTTGTTATCAAAAGTTTAGGAAGTTCAGTGTGTTTAGCAAACTGATCATCACTCTGCAAGCCTGCAGACTAACACAGAGAACTCCAACAGGTTTGGGAAACACAGCTTCTCTCTGCAAAAGCTGTGTTGGTTCTTTCTCTGTGATAGCTTATGTAACTATTGGTTTGTTCCATTCTTTACTGTAAGTCTGTAATAAGTTGACTGTCTCTGAAGCACTTTCCCAAAGTTAATACATTTTAAGTCTTTCATTCCTTCAGTTCTCTGCCTAATATAGGTGTTATTTTATATAAAACAGTTAAAAGAATTTTTAACTCAGAGTTCTTTTAATGTTTAGAATTATATGAGTTCTTCTAGTGTTAACAATTAAATGCTACTTAGCCTTACCAAGAAATTATTATATATTTTATTTATTTATGCTTACCTGCATCTGATGCTGTAATATGAGATAGTTCCTCTAGAGTTTTAACTCTTGCATTGGACTCTTCCTAAGTTCTTCTGCAGTGAAAAATGATGCAAATCACTGCTTTGGATTTTCTGTTATGATCTTATTCCTTCCTTGTTTTAAGAATTTGTCAACCCTACAAACTTTGTGGCAAGTATTTTGCTTCTAGCATGTTCAAAAACATCATTCTTTTAGCAAATTGTTCTTCAAAGTCTCTTTTGGTTTATTAAAGTTTCAGATTTAATTGCCAGAAATTATGTTCATTTCCATTCACCTTATCTGGACACACTGAATTTTCTGAAAGACTATTGGATGAGGGAAAGGCTGTGGATATTGTCTACCTAGACTTCCAAAAAGCCTTTGACACTGCTCCCCACAGAATTCTCATGGGCAAACTGGCTCCTCATGGCTTGGATGAGCACAGGTTTGCTGGATGGAAGCACTGGCTGGATGAAAGGGCCCAGAGAGTGGTGGTTAGTGGAGTTAAATACATCTGGTGGCTGGTCACAAGTGGTGTTCCTCAGGGCTCAGTGTTGGTACCACTTCTCTTGAACATCTTTATTGATGATCTCAATGAAGACATAGTGTTATCAGTAAGTTCACAGATGACAGTGTTGATCATCATGAGGATAGGGAGGCTCTACAGAGGGACTTGGATAGATTGAATTGATGGGACAGTGTTAATGGCATGAACTTCAACAAGGTCAAATGCCAGGTCCTGCACTTGGGCCACAACCACCCCAAGCAATGCTAGAGGCCTGGGGGAGTGTGGCTGGAAAGCTGTCTGGCAGAAAGGGACCTGGGGGGTTGTAATTGAGAAGCAACAGAATAGGAGCAAGCAGTGTGCCCAGGTAGCAAAGAAAACCAATGGCATCCTGGCTTGGATTAGAAATGCTGTGTCCAGCAGGAGTAGGGAGGTGACTGTCCCCTTGTACTCTGCTCTGGTGGGGTCCACACCTTGAGTATTGTGTTCACTTTTGGGGACCTCATTACAAGAGGGATGTGGAGGTGCTGGAGCCAGTGCAGAGGAGGGCAAGGAAGCTGGGGAAGGGCCTGGAGAATAAATCTGATGAGGAGCAACTGAAGGAGCTGGGGCTGGTTAGTTTGAAGAAGAGGAGGCTGAGAGGAGACCTCATTGCTGTCTACAGCTACCTGAAAGGATGTTGTGGAAAGGTTGCTGCTGGTCCCTTCTCAGAGTGATAGAACAAGAGGGAGTGGCCTCAAGCGGGGACTGGGTAGGCTTAGACTAGATATTAGGAAATATTTTTTCACATCAAGAGTGTTCAGGCATTGGAATGGGCTCCCCAAGGAGGTGGTGGAGTCACCAACCCTGGATGTGTTTAAAAGTCTTTTGGATGTGGTGCTTGGGGCACCGTAGCTTTAGGGTGCACCTTGTGGAGTAGGGATATTGGTTAGCCTTGGTGATCCTGAGGGTCTTTTCCAACCTGAATGTTTCTGTGATTCTGTGATTCTTTACTTCTGTTATCCATTTTATTTTTACTGCTTAACTAATATTGTTCTCTACTACTTCTATTCTTTAACCAAAGTGAATTTATTATTACTTCATCTCTAAAAAGATGTCTTGAAGGAAGCTCCATGCTGTCTACGGAACTTTTATTATTACTTGTTTGGTTCTTTTAGTTTACCTTAAACAAGTTCTTTATTTTTACATAATTTCCCTTTTTGAAAGTGAGCATTTTATTTTGTATATGTTTCACTGCTGCTGTAACTGGAAGATATATTAGAAGGGCTCTTAGGACAAGAACTGTTTACTCACAAGAGTAGGCTTTGTGAATAGCTGCTTCAAGAAGAAGCCAACGTCTAACAAAGTAGCTTCCATCATCTAAAGTTTGATCTGGTACTACTTGTTGAGATGTTTATCCAAATCTTCCTGACAATAAATACCATTTCCCATCATTAATGCATTTATTGTACTTGCAAATTTCTGGTCTCTCTTACTCATACTTAGTATCCAAAAATCGTTGTGGGATTTGAAATATCACCCTCTTCCCACTTAAGTAAATGTTTTAATTCCCCCCACCCTGCCATATGCCTTATTCTTTTATTTACTGTAGCCAAAACCTTTGCCTGGTCTGCTAAAGAAATTTGTAACCTAGCTTGGCATGTTTGAAAGATTATCTTCCTTCCCTCAAATTTGCAAGTCTGTTAAGTTACTCTCCTTGTTAAAAATCAGGCAATCCACTTCAATCATTTAAAATGCTGAATACGTCCATTTCCTCTTGGAGTAATTGTCTCCTTATATATTCTTTCCTTAAAATGAGTTTCATTTGCTGAGAATGAACTTGGCTTTTTAATTCCTCATTGTCTTATAAGATTCTCATTTCTCTTTACTGGTCTCATCTGTCTCTTAATATTATTCACTTTTGTTTGCTAGAACCTGTGGAGGAGGTTCAAGTATTCCTCTCTATTTAGTCAGATCATGTCTTCTGAATATTTTCAATCTTTTATAGACTCCTAGAATCATAGAATGATTGGAAAGGGATCTCTGAAGATCATCAAGTCCAAACGCCCCTGCAAAAGCAGGATCACCTAAGCAAGTCACAGAGGAACGGATCCAGGCGGATCATGAAATTCTTCACAGAAGAAGACTCCACACCTTTCTGGGCAGCCTCTTCCAGTGCTCTATCACACTTACAGTAAAGATGTTTTTCCTTATGTTCAGGTAGAACTTCCTCTCTTCTATGTTCTGTCCATTGCCCCTTGTTCTATCACAGGACACCACTGGAAAGAGACTAGTACCTTCCTCTTGACATCCACCCCGCATATATTCATAGACATTAATAAGATCCCCTCTCAGTCTTTTCTTTTCCAGACTAAACAGCCTCAGGTCTTTCAGCCTTTCCCCATAAGAATCACAGAACCCTAGAACAGTCAAGATAGTAAGAGACCTCTGGAGATTCTGGAGACCACCCACTTGCTCAGAGCAGACTTGGCTAGAAGGTTGCCCAGTATCATGTACAGTCAAGTTTTGAGTATTTTACAGGACTGAGCTTCCACAATGTCTCTGAGCAACGTCCTCTAGTGCTCAGTTGCTCTCAGAGTAAAAAAACTGTTATGTTCAAATGGATGTTCCTGTGTTTCAGCTTGTGCCCAACTGAGTGCCAACAAGAGGAGTCTCCTCACTGAGTGCCAACAGGAGGAGTCTGTCTCTCTTTTTTACCCTATGCTTATCTGGTATTTATATATACACTGCTCAGATCCCTCTGAGCCTTCTTCAAGTTGAACACCTCCAGCTCTCTAAGTTTCTTCTTGTGTGTCCATCAACTTCATGGCCCTCTGCTGAACTCACTGGAGTTAGAATCATAGAATTGTAGAATGGTAAGGTTGGAAGGGACGTCAAGTTCCAACCCCCTGCCATAGGCCGGGACACCTCACACTAGTACAGGTCACTCAAGGCCTCGTCTTACCTGGCCTTGAATACCTCCAGGGAGGGAGCAGCCACAACCTTCCTGGGCAACTTGTGCCNTCCCTGCCCTCTAGCAAGTCAACTGTGCCACACAGCTTGGTGTCATCTGCAGACTTGCTGAGCGTGCACTGATTTTTCTGTCCATGTCACTGACAAAGATGTTAAACAGCACTGGTGGCAGCACTGACCCCTGAGGGACGCCACTTGTCACTGGTGTCCAGGTGGGCATTGTGCCCTTGATCACCACTGTCTGCGTGGTAACCATCCAGCCAATTCCTTATCCATGTCTTTCATGTACTGGGAAACCAAGATATGAACTGCCAATACTGCATTCCAGATGTGTCTCACCAGTGCTGAGTAGAGAGAAAAGATAACCTCCCTCAACCTGCTGGCAATGCTTTTTCCTAAATTAACTACATATACTTTTGGCCTACTTTGCTGCAAAAGCACATCACTGGTTCATGTTTAACTTGTCATCCAGCCTGACCCCAAGTTTCTTTTCTGCAAAGCTGCCTTTCAGCTCCTCGACTCCTCAGCATGTAGTGGTGCATGGACTTATTGCTTTCCAAGGTCATAGAGTAGCATTTCCCTTTGTGGGACTCAGTATTTTCCTAACAGGGAATGGTTTTCCCCTATTGCTTTTCCTGTGATTAATAGTGCCACATTTAATTTATGTCACTCATGAAAATAAAAATAATTAAGAAAACCACAAAACATGTTTGTTTTTTTATTTTAACCTACTGGTCTGTGGTAGGTATATTCTACATCACTATGCCTATTTCTAGGTTGTTGATGCTTCCTCACTGGAGGTGTTCAAGGCCGGGTTGGATGAGGTTTTGAGCAGCCTCTTCTAGTGGGGGATGTCCCTGCCTATGGCAGGGAGTTGGAACTGGATGATCTTTGAGGTCCTCTCCAACCTAAACCATCCTATGATACTATGATTCTAAACTTATATTTGGCCTTCTGAACCTGTGCTTCTCAGATATGTGCTGCCTTGACTGTAACATAGTTTCAGTAAGCTAAATGATTCTTGTTCAGATATCCTTAACATTTCTAATGATCCTGATTGAACTTATACCATGTATTAGCATACGTTAGCAGGTAATTATGTCCAGGGTCTTATGATTCCTTCTAGCCACTTACGTTAAAAAAAGTAAAATCCAATGAATTCTTCCTTAAAACACATTTTTTTCTCTGATGAGCAAAATCTACAGATTTCTTAAGGTTTGCATGTTTTCCTCCCCCTTTTTTTTCCTTTTACACCCCCTGCTGTGGCTTTTCCTGAACATTGATAGTCTTGCCACCACAGAGTACTGCTTAACAGAGCTTGAAATTAGCAAGAGGAGCACAGGCTGTCTGACAGCTAGTCCTACCACTGCCGCCAAGTATGAACAAACAGCAGCAGCTATTTTGCCACAGGGGAAATAAGGTTAGTGAAAATATTAAAGAAAAGTGAATGTCACTGCTGGCATGGCAACACTTTGCAGTAATTGGCTCTCATGATTCATGCTGGCCTGACTGAGAGCTGCAGATGGGAAGCTTAGAAGCTTTAGTTTGGAAGCTCCAGTTTGGAGCATGAAAGCTCTTCTTAAGAAATGGCAAACAGATGAAAAGTTCATTGAAGTAAGTGGAATTCTGTAAATTCCCAGAGCATTTCTTGCTAATTTATTTTTCTATAAGAAAACAGAATCATAGAATCAT
>WBNM01028386.1:13679-88364 GCA_013399055.1 Ramphastos sulfuratus
ATAGAGAGGAGCCGAATATGAGCCAGCAGCGTGCCCAGAAAGTCAAGGCCAATGGCATCCTGGCTTGTATTGAAAATGCCGTGGCCAGCGGGAACAGGGAGGGGATTGTCCCCTTGGACTCTGCTCTGGTGAGGCCACACCTCAAGTGCTGTGTTCAGGGTTGGGCACCACAATACAAGAGAGATATGGAGGTGCTGGAGCAGGTCCAGAGGAGGGCAAGGAAGCTGTGAAGGGCCTGGAGAGTAAATCTAATGAGTGACTGAGGGAGCTGGGGATGGTTAGTGGGAAACAGAGGAGGCTGAGGGCAGAGCTCATTGATGTCAGCAGCTACCTGAAAGGAGGCTGTGGAGAGGCTGCTGCTGGGCTCTGGTCACAGGTAAACAGAACAAGACAGAACAAGAGGGAATGGCCTCACGCTGCAGCAGGGCAGGATTAGACCGGACACGAGGAAACATTTTTCCCAGCAAGAGTGGTCAGGCACTGGCATGAGCTGCCCAGAGAGGTGCTGGACTCACCCACCCTGGATGTGCTTAAAAACCGTTTGGGTGTGGTGCTCAGGTATATATATGGTTTAGGGTGAGTGGGGATTGTGGCTGAACTTGGTGATCCTGAGGGGCTTTGCCAAGGAGAATGGTTCTGTGATTAGAGATGTTCCACTGCCTGCAGCAGCTTGGGGGCTCTGGACTGGGCTCTCTCAAGCAGTTCCCTGAGGTCCTTTGTGAACTGAGGGGCCCAGAACTGGACACAGTATTCCAGATCTGGCCTCACCAGGGCATGGTAGAGGGGCAGAAAACCTCTCTGACCTACTCACCACAGCCCATCTAACAAGGACATGCCTCAGGATGCCCTTGGCCTTCTTGGCCACAAGGGCACATTGCTGGCTCCTGGGCAATTTTATATGGGGGTAAATTTTTCAAAAGTCACCACAGGCCAGCATAGGAAGAGGAGGAAGAAACATAGGCAACCACTTGGCCTCTACCCCTGAGTAAGCTGTGAGAGAAGTTACAGGATTGCAGCCACCATCCAGGTAAGGACATGGGCACCTGACTGCTCCACTGCTAGCATAATGGGGCCAGTGGTTTTCAATTAGAAGGCATGTAAGTCAAGCAGCTGGGGCCCTGTCAAGGGAAGAGGGCATTGACAAGGCAACTGGGAAAGCACTGAGCCTCTAGAGGCAATTCTGCAAGCTCTGAAGGACAGGTACCCCTGCAAGGAAGATGCTACAAGTGGACAACCATGGAGAGAGGTATCCAGGGATACCTCTCAACCATGGAGAGAGGGAGGTAGCTGTGCTGGAGGCAGAACCAGGTGAAGTCAAATGCACACCATCCATGTGGCAGAAGCTTCCGGCAAGTGCACCATCATTGTGCCAATTCCTTGGCAGCAGTGTCCTGGGAAGCACGCCAGGAACAAATGGATGAATTGACTGGCCAGCTCCAGCAATATAAGGGACATCTCTCTTCATCCCTGCAGACCTGGAGGAACTGTCCCAGGAGTCTCAGCAGTTGGAAGAGGACATGTCCTGCTCCCTGTCTGTACAAGCCCATGCCTCAGCTATCAGGAAGAGCTTGAGAGAGTATGGAAGACACACACTGCAAGGTACTCAAGGTTTTACCTGCATGCCAACAGAGAGGACAAGAGGAGATGGGATGGAAACTTCACTTCAGGCCTAGATGCACTAGATGTTGAAATAGCCTGAGACACCCCTGGGCCAAGGAGCATGGCAACGAGTGGGTGTATCACACCTTCTCTCCTGCCCTAGCACCTGGGAAGATCAAAGTTTTTCCATTTGGGTGAGGACAGGGAATTAAATGGCGTGATGCTAACTGTGAAATGGGCTACCACAGTGTGATGTCAGCACCACAGATGCAGTCTTTCCTGCCACTGATATCACAGGAAGAGCCACTCAGATAAATGAGTGAACTCTGAGGGAGGGCAGCAGTGACAGCACTTGAACTGGCTTTGTCAGCTGGCAGCCAGCAACTTCCTCAAGATTAGCATCTTAAACTGGTGGATCACGCATGTGGGCTGCAGCAGGCACACCAGCCTCAAGCTGTGGATGCAGCACAGAAGCAATCCAGCACCATCTCCACTGCACCACAAGACTGCTGTTACAGACAGATTTGCTATTAATTGTTGTTTCATCACTCTGTGTTGTTTTATTAAGCTCACATCTTCAGCACATAGGTGTTTATCTTCTTCTCCCAGTTCTCCTTCCCGTCCTATGGGGGTTGGGGGGAAAAGGGAGGAGCAAGCAAGGAGGCACATGGTTAGTTGCTGGCTGGGACTAGACCACAAGCTGCATCTTCCCAGGCTCAGGTGATATTTATCTGAAGCCTAAAGAGGATATCCTAACATGCATCACCATGGACTTTGTTCTTTACTCTTGCCCACTTAAGAGGCCTTGAGATCTTTATTGGAATTACTTAACATTGAAGTATTACAGACACAGGCTTAAGCTCATGTTAGACTTGTTCACACAGACAACTGAAGTGCCAGGGAGCAAAGCAGTGTGGTGAGAAATCAGAGGGAATCCTGAAGCTTTGTCTTTACAGCAAAATCAGCACTGAGCTTTTGCATGACCTCCGCATGACTGAGCCCACGCTGCTCTCTTTTAGCCAGTCCATAGTTCTCTTTCACGTACTTGGCAAAGGGTGTCAGAGGTGTCCCAGCAGGAGTCTTACCCTTCCGAGGGGGCTGACTGAGGAGCAGCTGCCCCCCACAGAAGGCACACACAAAGCGCTCTGTGTCCAGAGACTTGGAATGACGTCCAGTCCTGAAACAGAAAAACAAGGCCTCTGCTTCCACACCTCCTGCAGGCAGCACTTCTGCGGAATGACTCCTGCCATGCTGCCAGGGGCAGATGGAGAATGGTTTGGCATGGAAGGGACCTCCAAGAGTCACCCAGGCCAACCCTTATGCAAACAGCGGGGACATCCTCCACTAGAGTAGGTTGCTTAGAGCCCTGTCAAGCCTCACCTTGAATGTCTCCAGGGATGGGGCCTCAGCCACCTCTTTGGGCAATCTGTTGCAGTGTTCCAGTAGCCTCATAGTAAAGAACTTGTTCCCAATATCCAATCAAAATTTTCTAAGGTAGCATTTTAGAACAAGAAGCAGACCACACACTCAGAGTGGAACAATTCAATCTGCATTTTACATTACTCTAGAACTTTTCCCACTGCCTTTTCATCTTACTTCCTTTGGCTCTTTACTCTTAGCCTAAAGTGCTACATGAGGCATTGGAATAGGTTGCCCAGGAAATGGTGCAGTTGCCATCCCTGGAGGTGTTCAAAAAACAAAGTAGATGTGGCACTTTGAGACATGGTCTAGCAGTCATGGAGGTGTTGGGTAGGTTGGACTTGATCTTACAGATCTTTACCTTGATGATTCTATGAACATTTTGAAATACTTCCACAACTAGCAGCTCCTTAGTTTCTTCTCAAACCCATTACCATCAAATCTTCTCAGTGTTCTGTTGCATCTAAGCAACTAATGTGTTGCAGTCACATTAAACACTTCGGGAAGGTTCTTTCTTACGTGACATAGTTTCAGTATTTCTGGAAGCAGGACACATGGTCCTGCGAAAACTCCCCACACATGCTTCTAAGCCCCTAGCGTTGGGGTGGAGGGACAGGGACAAGGGAATACATTTTTTTTTTTAAATAAAAAGGGGAGGGGAAAAATAAAAGATCCCACCACTGTCAGCCACTTTCCTGGGCTCTGCAGAACTGAATTCGCAGCCTGCCAAGCTCTCCCACTGAGACCGAAGCTGTGACACAGAAGCCTGTGCCCAGATACAATCTTCCAGAAAAGGCAACACTTTCCACACCCATGAAAGGCCAGAAAACTGGGAAATTACCCTAGCAACTATTTGTCCCTGCTTGATCTCAGCAGCATACCTAGCTCTCACTTCAAAAAATGTGGTAAAAAGAGAAGTCTGTCAGCAGATCTGCATCCTAGCTTCAGTACTCCATATGACAGTGCTGCTCACAGTGGTGTGCCTGCAGACACCTCTTCTTCCTTTCATATACACTGACTCCAGGAAACTGGCTCTAGCTTTTATAGTTTTTAAACCAACACAAACCATTATTTTGTTGCTCTCCACATTTTACTTAACAGTACCACAGAAGAGATACAAGATTAGCAAAATGTTTAAATTCAAAGCCATCAAGATAAAACCTCTCGGGAACTTTCACCTATGCTGTGCTCTAGTGTCTGGTTACTGTCACGTATTTCATAAGTCCAGTTTTCACAGGGACTTGTTCTATTTTCAATTCACTCAGCATCAGATGGTTCTCAGGACCTTTGCAAAGATGAGTATATCAAAAGTAGCCAAGTTCACCATGGCCAGTCAAGCACTTCCCTGTGGACTGTTCTCCCTCAGATCAAACCTGGACCGTTACTGTGACATGTTCAAAGATGTTACTTGTAAAATGTGGAGAGATTTCCAAAGGCCTTGGGATACCTCACTTCTGTTTGCACGTATTCTACAAGAATGTGCCAGATCCAGTTGTGGCTTTGTCAGTGCAGATCCAAATTATTACTCCTGATGTAGTATTTAGTTAAGACTATGAACAGCACTCTGGACCAAAAAGCCTCAGTGCTGATCAAGAAATCAGAGGTAAGTGATCAAAAACTTTCACAAGTTCACTATGTCAACTACAGCAGAAGGTGAACCCAAATTTGCGCTATGCTTGAAAAGTGAGAGCAGCCACATGATCTTTCCCCGCCATGTCTTTCAAAGCTGAGACACATACTGCAATTTCTTACTGCTTCCCAAAGAAATTCCAGCATCACCAGGGGTTCTCAGAAGATACTTCTGCCTGTCCTGACCTCTCAACTGGAACTGAAACTATCTAGAAATAAACACACAGAATCACGTAGTGAGATTTTGTGCATTCAGGAAACAGGAAGTGACAACTCCCGAGTGCTTCCCAGCTGAAGAGATCCATAGTTTCTGAGCACAAGAGGCTGCCAAGCTAGAGACCAAGTTAACACACAGTCACATGCAAGATGACAGCACTACTCACGTAGCTTTGCAGAGAACACACTGATAGGTGAACTTGTAATTAATCTCATAGCTATGGCATCGTGTTACTGCTGGCAGTTCAGGATGAATCACAGCTGATTTATGAGCATAGAACTTCCAGAAGGATCCGTGGCCATCCCGAACACCATTGATCAGCCAGCAGGCTGCATGGCAAGCCTCATGAACCAGAGTGTCCCGAAGCCGATCTTGGGGGAAGGCAAACGAAAGGAGAGCAGTCAGTCATGGGAAAGGGGACTGCATCCTTAGGCATAGCTGCGGATGCTCTTTAGTAAGACATAAGGGCGACTTTGGACATTGCATTTATCATGTTTGGATAAGATAAAATGCCCTTAAACAAGGTCTGCCTCAGTTCATTCCCAGTATTGTGATTAGCCCTAAATCTGTGTCCTGGTGACTTTATTGCACACCTAATCTGCCTGGGGGGTTGTGTTTGTTTGGGAGTGGGGGAGTTGAGACCTAAAACACTTTTATTTAGACCAAGATTCATTGATTGTTTTTGTAACTTTGCTGTATTTTTCATCTGGAAACAACCAGGGTGGAGCACTGAATTTTCTCCACAATTAGAATGGAGCATTTCAGTTGGAAGAGACCTACAACAATCACCTGGTCCAGCTGCCTAAACAGCTACAGCATGCTACTGAGGGCATTGCTCAAATACTTCTTAAACACTGACAGGCATGGGGCATCAATCACGTCTCCAGGAAGCCTCTGCCGCTGTTTGATAACCCTGTTGGTGATGAAATATTTCCTAATGTCTAGTCTAAACCTGGCAACAGCTTTGCACAATTCCCACACATCTCCAAGTACTCCAAGGGAGGCTGCCCCAGTGCTGAACACAGCAGGATAATCAGCCCTTACAGTGCATTTGACGACCTCAGGGTGCAGCCTGCCCCCTCAGCTGCCAATGCATGCTACTGCTGAGCAGCACCCACACAGCCCTTTCTGCAGGGCTGCTCTCCAGGCACTCCTCCTGTTTGTACTTGTGCCCAGCATTACTGCATCCCAGGTGGGCTTGTTAAAACCCGTCCCATCGCCCAACACACCAATCTATGCAGATCCCTCAGTGAAGCATCTTGCCCCTCAGAGCACAGAGCACCAGTCAGGTATCATCATCAGACTTGCTAATGGTGCATTCATCTCCTGCATCCAAGGCATTGAACAGGAGCAGCCCTAGAACTGAACCCTGAGGAACACCACTGGTGACCAGGTAGATATAGCTCAGATTCACTGGCCAGTTGTAACTCTTATTGAGCTTTGGCCTTTTGTATCTTCTCTCTGCACATGTGAATCACAGCTTTGAAATTTTCTTGTGAAGCCTGACATTGCTTCCAGACCTCATTTCTTTTTTTAACTCTTGGAGGAAAAAAACATCTTCCTTTTTCCACAAGGAGTTCCTTGTTCAGCAAAGCTGGTCTTCTACCCTGCTTGCTTCCCTTACAACACAATGGACTGCCTGCTTCTGTGCATCTAAAAGGTGCTTCTCAAAATCTAACCAGCACTCATGGACTCCTATGCCCTCAAAAGCAGATTTTCAGGGTACTCTGTTGTATCTCTCATTATTCATGAAGCTTACTTCAAAATACTGCATAGTGGCAATCACAGAAGCAGGGTGGGAGGAATCCGATGACTGGAGTGTGGCTGTTGATGGCTACAAGCTGTTCAGAAGGGACAGGAGAGGAAGAAGGGATGGAGGTGTTGCCCTCTATGTAAAGAAGTGGTTAGAGTGTAAAGAACTGTTGCTAAAGAATAGCCATGAGTAGGTTGAAAGCTTATGGGTAGGAATTAGGGACCAGGAAAACAAGGGGAATCTTGTAGGAGGAGTCCACTACAGGCTACCAGATCAAGCAGAGACTATTGATGAAGCCTTCTTGCTCCAACTTGAGGAGGCAGTGCAAGCAAAGGCTTTCATCCTTCTAGAGGATTTTAACCACCCTGACATCTGTTGGAAAAGTAGCAGGGCTGGCTGCAGGCAACCCAGGAGGCTCCTAGAGTGCCTAGACAGTAACTTCCTAAGACAAGGAATTAACAGCCCTACACAAGGGGAAGTGTTGTTAGACTTGTCAGGCACAAACGCAAGCAAAACCATGAGGGATGTCAAAGCTGAAGGCAGCCTGGGCTGCAGTGACCACTCCCTCGTGCAATTCACTGTCCTAAGGCAGATGAAGCCAATGAGAACCACAGTTAGGACTCTAAATTTTAAGAAAGCAAACCTTTGGCCTTTCAAGGAGCTAATTAATGGGATACCATGGGAAGCAGCCTTCAGGGGCAAGGGAGCAGAGCAAAGCTGGCAGATCTTTAAGGATGCTCATAATAGAGCACAAAAGATCTCAGTCCCCATATGTAAGAAGTCAGGCAAGGAGGGCAAGAGACCACCATGGCTGAGCCATGGCCTGCTAGTCAAACTAAAGGGCAAGATGGGGCTGCACAGGAAATGGAAAAAGGGACTGGTGTCCTGGAAGAGTCCAGGGATGTTGCTTGGGCATGTAGGAATGAGGTCAGGAAGGCCAAGGCACAACTGGAACTGAACTTGGCAAGGAATACTAAGAAAAACAAGAAAGGTTTTTAACAGGTACATTAACCAGTAAAGGAAGGTTAAAGAAAGCATCCCCAACGATGAGCAAAAGCAGGGAGCTAGTGTCAGCGGATGGGGAGAAGGCAGAGACTTTCAAAAACTTTTTTGCCTCCATCTTCACTGGCAACCCCTCCCCTCACCACTCTCATGTCACTGGCCTAACAAGTTGGAGACCAGGGTCACAAAGCCCCTCCCACTGTAAGTGAAGACAGGGTGCGTGATCAGTTGAGGAACCTGCAGATCCACAAGTCCATGGGACCTGATGAAATACATCCCAGAGTCCTGAAGGAACTCGCTGACGCAGTTGCCAAACCATTCTCCATGATACTTGAAAAGTCCTGGCAGCCAGGTGAAGTCCCTGGGGACTGGAAGAAAGGAAACATTATACCCATCTTTAAAAAGGGTAGAAAGGAGGACCCTGGGAACTACTGACCTGTCAGCCTCACCTCTGTGCCTGGGAATACCACAGATCAGATCCTCCTGAATGCCATGTTGAGGCATGTGGAGGACAGGGAGATGATTCATGACAGTCAGCAAGGCTTTAACTAGGAGCAGGTCCTGCCTGACTAACCTAGTGGCTTTCTATGATAAAGTGGTTAAGTCAGTAGATAAGGGACACCCTATGGACATGATCTATCTGCACTTGTGCAAGGCCTTTGACACAGTCCCCCACAACATCCTGCTTGTCAAACTGGAGAGATGTGGATTTGCTGGGTGGACTGTTCAGTGGGTAAGGAATTGGCTGGATGGTCGCATCCAGAGAGTAGTGCTCAATGGCTTGAAGTCCAGATGGAGAGCAGTGACAAGTGATGTCCCTCAGGGGTCCATACTGGGACCTGTGCTGTTTAATATTTTTATCAATGGCATAGGCAGTGGGGTCAGTGGTGTCATCTGCACACTTGCTTATGGTGCCCAGCTGTGTGTTGGTGTTGACACACCGGAGGGACAGGAGATAATCCAGAGAGACCTGGACAGGCTGGAGAGGTGGGCCCAGGTAAACCACATTAAGTTCGTCTAGAGCAAGTGCAGTGTCCTGCACCTGGGACGGAACAATCCTCACTGTCAGTACAGGCTGGGGGATGAGGTGTTAGAGAGCAGTCCCATGGAAAGGGACTTAGGGGTGCTGGTGGATGAGAAGCTGGACAGGAGCAGACAGTGTGAGCTTGCAGTCCAGAAGGCAAATCATATCCTGGGCTGCATCAAAAGAAGTGTGGCAAACAGATCCAGAGAGGTGATTCTGCCATTTTGCTCTGGTGAGACCTCATCTGGAGTACTCCGTCCAGTTCTGGAGCCCTCATCATAGGAAGGACATGGACATGATGGAGCAGTCCAGAGGAGGGCCATGAAAATGATCAGAGGGTTGGAGCAGCTCTGCTATGAGGACAGGCTGAGGGAGCTGGGGGTGTTTAGTCTGGAGAGGAGGTGGCTCCAGGGGGACCTAATAGCAGCCTTCCAGTACCTGAAGGAGGCCTACAGAGAGAAGCTGTTTACAAAGGCCTGCAGTGACAGGATGAGGGGCAACAGGTTCAAGCTTGAGAAGAGCAGATTTAGATTAGATGTTAGGAACAAGGTCTTTACCATGAGGGCAGTGGAGCACTGGAACAGGTTGCCCAGGGAGGTGGTTGAAGCCCTTTCCCTGAAGACATTCAAGGTGAGGCTTGACGGGGCCCTGGGTGACCTGGTCTAGTGGGGATGTCCCTGCTTACCGCAAGGGAGCAAGACTAGATGACCTCTAGGGGTCCCTTCTGGCCCAGACCATTCTATGATTCTATGAATTACAGAACTGGTTCTCCTATGGTACCTGCAACATTGATTTCCCCAAAGTGGAGGGATGAAGGAGAAATAACAGTTACTGTACCCACTACAGAACAGAACTTCATTTGGCAATGACCTGTCTTTATTCCAGCTTGAAATACTACCAAGAAGGTGGCTAGCTATGATGGAAGAAGTCAGATTTTAGACTGTCACTAGAGTACTCAAAGAACTAGTCTTTAACACAGGTGTTTAAGAAATACAAACAAATCCCTGCAGTTTATACAAATCCATCAGTTCTCACACATCCTGGAGGCTTCCCCAGCCTCTTTGAAGGGTTTTGAGGACAAGTACTACCATAAGGCAATGTGACATTTCAAAGCAGGGTGCAGACCCAGATCTCTCAGGCTTCAAAGAACAAATGTCTCTTTCCTTTTACCTACCTGCAGAGTCACAGACTCTCTCTGAGAGTTCTATGCGAGCAAAACGCTTTGCTTCAGGATCTTTGGTCTGCCCAGTTACACAATAGCCTGCTGTTTTCCTCATTTTCTTATTCCAGATTATTGCCATTTTCTCTGGTAACTGAAAAACAAACCGGTTCATTTCACCTACCCTCTCCTACCTCTTATCTTCTGTTCCTTTGGCTTCCCCTTACATTCACTGCAAAGCCAGTACAAAGTGTCTCTGTTAGTGGCCTTATCACTGTTGCCACTTCAAATGCAAGCCCACCCTTTACAGCTGCTTGTTCTCATGATCAGGAGTTTCACAATGTAGGATGAGACAAAGCCTCTCAGTTACTTTCATTAGCATTTGTGCTGGTTTGAGGCTCCCAACCCATCACAGCATCCAACAGTAGCCAACACATGCTGCTTAGAAGGAAATACAAGCACAGGTCAGGCATAAAGCAGCATTTGCTCTCCAAAAGTGTTCTTCCCAACTGCAAGCCATTTGCAGGTTCCTTTGCAGGTTCCTTTGCATTTAAGAGCCCTTAAAGTTGTTTTCTGATGTTTTGGGGAGTGTTTAAGAATCTCTCTGCACTGTCGGCATCCACAGTAGTCTCCCCTTGTTCTCAACAAGTAGTCTCAGTTGTTCTCAACTCGCCACTTGCCATTTCAATTAGGTTCACCTTCACGCTGCCAGAGGGTGAATAATCACCCCACCCTAGCTTATCCTCTGTGCTGCTTCTAATTTGGTAAGTCCTTATTGCTTCTATCTTGCTTTGCTTTGTTCTACTAACAGTATTCTGGGACTTGTATTAGTTTATGTGCTTAAATAAATGGGTGCCATAGTAGTGAGTGCCATGGTACAGGGCCAAAGCATCTTGCTTTCAACCAGAGTGAGCCTGTCCAGCTCAGCTTTATGTGAGATCATGACCTCAGTCTGTCTCTGGTCAGCTCAATAATTTTTTCCTCAGTTGCACAGACATTTTCCTTCCGGAAGGAAGATCTGTCGAAATAACCAAGGGCAACAACCTCACTTTCAGGGGTATTTCTCACCAGAAGACTGTCTGCAGTATCCCAGAAAATGTAAAGGTCAAGACAGAGGATCTCTGAAACCAAACCTATTTGGCAGACAACTTACAGCTTTAACTTCACTCAAAATTCTTACTCAAACCCTAAGAAGCTGTAGAATGGCAGACACGAACATGCCACAGGAATGAAGACTGCATGTAGCAGGGCTAAGCATGAGGCAGCAGGCCCTGGCACCAAAAGGAAGGGCTCAGACCTGTTTTGTCTGCTCCTCAGCACACACTCCTGCCACTTCCCTGCTGTCAGCTGAAGGCAAGCAAAGTTACTCTACAAGCAACTAACAGGCTGCAATAATACTGCAGTTCATTAGGACACATTACTTCAGTAAAAGCTGGATGAGCAACAGCACTGGGCAACCTTGAGCTTCCTTCAGCAGCAGAAAGCCTTTGCTACCACAGAGGCAGCCACAGAAACATTCCCAGGCTGCTGCACGGACAACCATGCAGGTACTAGAAAATACATGAAGACAATCATCAATCACCACTTCAACAGTGAAACTGGATCCAAGGCACCTCATTTAGCAGTTTCTCTCCTCAAGGGCTCTTGGACACCATTGACACTTCAGGATAGTTCTCCACTGCTGCTGTGAAAGCAAACCAAGCAGAAACCCTGTCACAGAAATGGCTTGAATTCAAACACAAGCCTTGGCTGCAAAGCTCAATTTCTACTAAATGAAGAGGAAAGAGAGTACTAACATCAAAAGTGAGTAGCAACATCTCAACTAGCATTTTAGAATTGTAGTTTTAGCCTAAAGCCAACCTTCTGCTCAAAAATGGTGGTGTTATACAGACAGTAGAGCTTCCGGGCCAGCTCCTCTTTATTCTTCTTGAAATGCTTCACATAGTGGGAATCTGGATTTGAGAGATCTTGCAAGAAACATCCAGGCACTGAGCACACTCTGAGCCTGCAAGGAAAGCCATAAAGCAGTTTACTGAAGTACAATCACATTAAAAAAAAAGAAAAAAAAAAAAATTACTGTTATCTGTGGGATGCTGCCACTCCAGAAACCTCTCCTGACCCTTTTCACTAGCTTGCCCTCATAAGACCAGTGGGGTGTCTGTTGCTGTTGAAACAGTTCTGCAGTTATTTTATTAATTCCCAAAACTAGACTGGGAGGACTCCTAAGTAAGAAGAGAGGGTGGCTCGAGTTACTGTGAAACAACAAACCACATCTAAGCTACAGCAAATCACATCCAAAACCTGATCAATATCTGAACAGCCCTAACTCGATCACTTATGATAAAGTATCTTCTCAGAAACAAAGACAGAGATGTTCTGAGAATCCTCAGGATTCCCTTCAAGGGAAGCAGATATTCCACTATGATTGCTTGCTTCAGTACTGCAGCACTCTGACAAAGCCTCAGCTCTGAAGACACCATTTAAAGGTTTTGTGTTGGCATACACCGTTACAAATGAATAAAGGCAACAGCACACAGCCAAAGGCAGAACAAAGGCAGATGTTAGAAATGAAAAAACAACATTCTTCTTAACAGCTTCAGCTGCATCACATCTAGGCAAAACCCCAGGAATTCTGCAAGCTATAAGAATACAGGTCAAAAATACCAGGATTGGCTCATAAAAAGGCATTGAATTGAATCAGTCTGGATAAATGCTCAGAGGCAAGCAGCTGAAGAGATAGAACCTGTAGGGCCAGCACACACTAGCAGTACATTATGCCAAGGCAAGCTACTATTGACGCATGCCAGACACATTCGTCATCAGTTCCTCTAAGGAGAAAGTAGTTTATATTTCCCCTGTTACATCCAAGACTGAAAGCTTTGCCATTTCCAGCTATTTAACCATTAAACAACTGCAGAACTGGTAGAAGGAGTTTCAAGGTACCAGAAAAATCACAACATCGCCCTACACAAAAAGCTCAAGCACTGGAAGATCATAAAGCTGGAGAAATACTGTTACCTTTTCTCTGTCTTTGCTGATTCTGAGCAACTGAGCAACTCCTCCTTTCGAATTCTTTCAGAAGTTAATATCCTGGAAGGTGTTTCTTGAAGTGAAATGGAGTTTGGCCTTGGTGTCTTGACTCCCTCCCCTTTCAAGGGCTGGGCACCTTCCCAGGGTGGCTTGCTGTTCTCTAGTTCAACAGAGAGTCCCAGGAATACACACCGTCAAAGAAGCGAGAGCAAAGACATCGGCAACCAGGTAACAGCTGCGACAGGAGTCAGGCACTGGACAGGTCTGAGTGCAGCTGAAAGAATTGGGAGTGTGCAGCCTGAAGACACCAAGGAGACTTTAGAGCTGCATTTCAGTATCTGCAGGGGGCCTGCAGGCAGGCTGGGGAGGGACTGCTCAGAAGGGCTTGCGGGGATAGGCTGAGGGCAGTGGTTTGGAACTGGAGCAGGGCCAAGTTAGGTTGGGCATCAGGAGGAAGTTCTGCACATTGAGGGTGGAGAGAGACTGGCACAGGCTGCCCAGGGCTGTGCTTGAGGCTCCATCCCTGGAGACAACTCAAGCTCAGCCTTGCTGTGTCACTGTGCAGCCTGCTCTAGCTGGAGGTGTCCCTGCTGCCTGCAGGGGGGGTTAGACAGGATGAACTTTGAGGGTCCCTTCCAACCCCAGGCAATCTGTGAAGCTGATGGAAGAGCAAATTCTTGTTCCATGCTACAGAAATCACCAGGCAGTGAAGGAGTGGCAGACTGCACATTTTCAAACATCCAGCTACGACGAAGGGGAGAGCAAAGCATTTGTGACCTCAACTCCAGCATTTTTATGCCCTTTCACCAATTCAAAATACATCAGCAGCAGCACACTGGGAGCCATAACATAAAGGCCCAGTTTGAACAAAAAAGTCCTTCTCGCCTTCTGTCGTGTACCTTAGCTCAGGTTGTTTGTTTCACAGAGAAGTTCCAATCAAGTAGCTGCCCATTTCCCCCTGCACAGAACTGCTAAAATGACTCTTGCACCAGAAATCAAGGACCGCCTCAAGGTTTGCAGCTGCAGTAGATGTTCGTTTCTGTAACTGCTCTCCTGTTTGGGCCACTTGCCTCCTTCAGCTGCAAAGGTGGAAGACAATGCAGCTGCCAGCTAAATTCTAGAATGTGTTGTCTCTACATTAGCATATTCCAGTTTAAAAAAAAAAAAAAAAATGCTGTTTTCTAGGACATATTTCTATGCTGCCAGCCATCCTCTTCCATAGCTCCCCATTAGCAAGGAAGGCATCCTATGTTTATTTCTCTAGACAAGAGATTTGTTTTCCCCTGCTCTTACTCAGCAACAGCCCATTTCCGCCTTTGCAGTCTGTCAGTTGGAGCTCACTGCAGTTAAAGGTGAGAAAGCAGCTACTGACTTAGGAAATTCTCATGATGAACCAGATTTGAAATAGAAGTTCTAAAGCTAAACACTAAATGATCAGCATCCAATCTGAAAAACTAAAAAAACTGCCCACAATGACAGGAATGACAAAAACAAGCAATAGTGAAAAAATGCCATCTTGGTACCAAGGGACCAGCCCAAGCACTTTTCAGATTTCCCATTTTCTTTAATCAGCTGCAAGGTGCTGGGCTGCACTTTTACAGGACACACCACACAAATGGAGAGAATGGGGCAGTTAGCACCATCACTGCTGCACCCTGCAAATCCAGAACCATGGCTTACCTGTGGTGCTTGGCTGGTAGACAGCTTTGCTTGTGCTCAAGATTGGTCTGTGTGGTACACTTTGCTTCCTTACTCGTTCTATTAGTGATTCAAACTCATCCTCTGAGCTGTACAATTCTACTGCTGCACTTTGCTGCAGCGCCACAGCTGGCACCTTATTTTCTGTGCTCTTTTCACAGCTTCTTTCTTTCCTTCTCCTGAGTAAGTCTGGACTGCCCCTGGAAATTGACTCTCCTACATCTTGTGGAGGTGGGAGCTTCACATACCCCCAATTCTCTTTCAAGCCTTTTATCCCTCCTTTTTGGTAGCCATGCCATGGGCTTTCTACAATGACAGAATCTTCACTGTCACCTGAAGCCTCTAGATACTGCAATTCTTGGCAGCAAGTGGTTTTCTTTCCAGAAGTCATCAACTGTTTTGGGGTCTGAAGATCCTTTTGTGCTGCAGGTCAAAAGAAACAGCTTAAAGTTTTCTCAATTTTATTTAGGAGACTTGCATTTGTCTTAACACAAAAAGGCCAGGAAAGATGGAGGGAGGTGAGGAGGAAGAAGGTAACTTTGCATTTTCTTTATCACACCCTGCTCATTTAGCATCATACCTAAATGGAAAGTCACTGAAGTGTGTATCTTAAAAACAAGTAGCTTAAACCCCACATGCCTGTATGAGCCACCAGGCCTAACAGCACCAGCAAGAGCTGACAGAGTCTTCATTCATAGCATCATAGAATGGGTCAGAAGAAAACTTAAAGCTCATCCAGCTCCAATCCTCTGCTATAAGCAGGGACATCACTAGCCCAGGCTGCTCAAAGCCTAATCCAACCTGGCCTTAACACCTACCGGGAGGAGGCATCAACAACTCCTCTGGGTAACCTGATCCAGTGCCTCACCCTCACTGTACAAAAACCCTTCCTTTAGTCTAAATCTCCCCTTACCTAGTTCCAAACCATCACCCCTTGTCCTGTCACAGCAGCCCTGCTAAGAAGTCTGTCCCCAGATTTCTTATAAGCCCCTTTAAGCACTGAAAGGCCACAAGGTCTCCCTGGAGCCTTCTCTTTTCCAGACTGAACAACCCCAACTCTCTGATCTTCTGTCACTGGAGATCTGTTCCATCCTTCTGATTATTTTTGTGACCTTCCTCTGGACCAGCTTCATGTCTTTCTTGTGCTGAAGACTCCAGAGCTGGACGCAGTACTCTAGGTGGGGTCTCACCAGAGTGGAGTACAGGGGGAGAATCACCTCCCTTGACCTGCTGGTCACACTTCTTTTGACATAGTCCAGGACATGGTTGGTTTTCTGGGCTGTTGAGTGCACATTGCTGGCTCTAGCAGTGTCCCCATGTTCTTCTCCTTAAAGGCTACTCTTGAGCCACTCCTCACACCCAGCCTGGATTTGTGCTTGGGATTGCCCCAACTCAGGTGCAGGACCTTGCACTTGGCCTCGTTGAACTTCATAGGTGTACACAGGTCCATCTCTCACCTCATCCAGGTCCCTTCCCTTCACTGCACTGCCTGCATCGCACAGTAGTTATCCTTCACACACCTGCTGAGAGCACACTGAACCCCACTGTCCATGGCACACCTGCTGAGAGCACACTGAACCCCACTGTCCATGGCACAGACAAAGACTTCAGTGGCACTGGCCCTGGTACTGTTCCCTGAGGAACAGCACTGGCCTCTTCTTGAGCTTCAAGCCACAATCACGCAAACAAGTGCTGCTGGCCAAAGACAAAGAGCTGTGTGACAGCACATGGCCAGAGATCCCAGCAGCTGCTCTTCCCTCACCCATCGGCACTGGGACCCCATCATAAGAGACCAACATTTGTGCCAGGGATGACTTGCCCTTCATGAAGCCAGGTTAGTTGTCACCACCCACCTCCTGATCTTCCAACGTGCTTTAGCATAGCTTCCAGAAGGGTCCACTCCATGGCCTTGCAGGGTACAGAGGTGAAACTGGCCTGTGATTCCCTTTGTAAAAAATGGGTTATGTTGCCCTTCATTGGGTTACTGCTGAATAGTGGCCTAGCAACTTCAAACAGTCTTCTCAGCACCTGCAGATGCACCTCCTCAGCTACTGTGGACTTGTGCACCCTCAGGTTCCTCAGATGGTCTCAAACGCAGTCTTCTTCTGCAGTGGATGGTTCTTCATTCTTCCAGTGCCTGCCTTTGCCTTCTGGGGCAGTATGGCTGAAGCACTGAGTGAAGACTGAGGCAAAAAAAGTTGTTGAGTACCTCTGTCTTCTCCATATCCCAGGCATCCTGCTTTCCTCCAGAGAGGACCCACATTTTCCCCAGCCTTCCTGTTACCACTGACATACCTATAGGAGCTTTTCTCATTGCCCTTGAAGTCCCTGGTCACATTTAATTCTAACACGGCTTTGGCTTTCCTGATCTGATCCCTGGCCTCAAGAACAATTTCTTGGGATGCCTCCCAGTTTACCTGTCCTTGCTGCTCACCCTCTGTAGCTTCCTTTTTGTTCCCAGTAAAAGTTATGTAAGCATAAGGCTGAACATTTCCTATTCAAGTGTTGTAAACCACTAAGTGAAGTGTGACAAAACTCACTCCATTTAGCTGGTCAGACCATAGCCTACAGCACCAAGCACACACTTGTCATCTGATATCTCACATCTGACCTACCAACACCAAGGGATCATCTCAGATTTATTGGTGATGACTTCTCAGTGATTCTTCCAGTCCACTTTTGTTCCCTCATTTCTTCTCCAGAAAGCATTTCATGAGCTTTTGGCAGTCTGCAGCTGGCACATCTTTCAGGGCCAAAATTCACAGCAGCTGCAAGAGACCCCACCTCTTGCTCAGGGCTCAGAGCTTCTCCAGGTTCACATGTGACCATGTCTATCATCCTTCACCTACTAGAATTCTATGACCTGACCACTGGCCTAGTGTAAAGAATTCCAGAGCCTGGATCCATCCTTCCAGCAAAGCCCAATTTGCTCACAGCAACGAGAAACGTATCAGACAGCTGCAGTCAGGCTCCGAACGGTGGTGAACCAAGGCACTTCCCATCCCTTTCTCAGTGGGAAACAGGGCTCCTCTATTCAGCCAAGCACAGCTTCCTCAAGACACAGTTTGCCAGGATGTCTTGTAGCCAGTATTAACAGGACAACACACACAGGACCTTGACTAAAGAAGCTTCAAGATAAAGGACTCTAGAGTGGAGCTCTGCAAAACCCACAGGCAAGACTGGCCTGATCACCACCATCTGCATCAAAATCCAAGTGTCCAGCTTAACTACAGCCACCTTCTTCTGCTCTCTGTCTTTTGGCCATATGCTGAGCTAGCACAGCCATGGGAATGCCTCTTAACATATCACAAGTCCTTCATCCAGAGTAATAATTCCAGATTTACAGCTCAGTCTAACCCACCACAAACTGCTACTCTCTTCTACAGACTCAAATACTGTCAGACAGCCAACTGTACCTGCAGATCCACAGCAATACTTCAAAAGGTGCATTAGTCAGAATATTACCATGCTTTCTTCTGTAACCCCCAGAAGAAATAGCAAAGCCTCTTCTCTGTGACACTCAAGAAAGAGATGAGGTGACCTGGAGTTCAGCAAGCTCTGTCGGAAAGGTATGAGCTCAGCAAGGGTTGCTATCTGTCCACCCATTAACATGTCTCCTGCATATCTGCTGCTGGAGAATTACCTACCATTCTTTGTTGTGCCCTTTCTCATTTTGAAGTCACAGAAGAAACCATCTGAGTCATCAATGAAGTCCTTCAAACTGTAAAACAAGCAAAGACGCAAAAAAGTTGCTCTTACTAAAAAGGCAAACCAAAGCAAACCACCTGAGATAATGCTATCAGGAGCTCACAGCAAACACTGCCAACTCCGATAGGAGTGACAACGGAACAGACTCCTTTGCATCTGACCTGAACACACAGGACGAGCACGTGACAGGTCACAGAACGCTAGGGGTTGGAAGGGATCACTAAGCCCCCCAACCTCCCCTGCCAAGAGCGGGATCACCCAGGAACACAACCAGGCAGGTTCTGAAAGCCTCCAGAGAAGGAGACTCCACAACCTCTCTGGGCAGCCTGCTCCAGGGCTCCTGCACCTTCACACCAAAGAAGTTTCTCATGTTGACGGGGAACCTCCTGGGTTCCAGCTTGTATCTGTTGCTCCTTGTCCTGTCGCTGGGCACCACCAAACAGAGCCTGGCACATTCATCCTGACCCCCACCCCTCAGATATTTACAGACATTGCTTAGATCCCCTCGCAGCCTTCCCTCACAGGAGAGATGTTCAAGCCCCCAGGTCATCCTTGTAGGCTCTGTTGGACTCTCTCCAGCAGGTCTCTGTCTCTCTTGAACCAGGTAGCCCAGAACTGGACACAGTATTCCAGGTGTGGTCTCAGCAGGGCAGAGGGGCAGCAGAATCTTCCTAGCCCTACTGGACACACTTTTCTTGATGTGCCCCAGGATGCCCTTAGCCCTTTTGGTCACCAGGGCACATTGCTGTGCCATGCAGAACTTGCTGCCCACCAGCACTCCAAGGTCTTTCTCCACAGAGCTGCTTTCCAGCAGGACCCACAGCTACTGGCACCTGGCATTGCTCCTCCCCAGATGCAGGACTCTGCACTTGTCCTCACTGAATTTCATGAGGTTCCTCCTCGTGCAGCTCTCAGCCTGTCCAGGTCACACTGGATGGCAGCACAGGCTGGTAGGGTGTCAGCCACCACCACCCCAAACCAGTTTCATATCATCAGTGAGCTTGCTGAGGGTCCACTCAACCAGGTCATTGATGAAAATATTGAACAAAACTGGACCCAGTACCGATCCCTGAAGAGCACTAACTGGCCACAGGCTGCTGTCTGCCCTCACTCCCACCCGTATATCTGCCTAAGAATCACCAAAACTTTTGATCCTTTTCCACCATTCTGAACAGAGGTGATTAAAAAAAAGTCATCAGTTACAGCACCCACCTTGTGTCCACCTTTTTAGAAGCAGATTTGGGAGTTTTCATTCTAGTTAAAACTGAAAGCAAAAAAAAAAAAAGACTGATTAAAAGCAAAGTTCCATTTATTTTGTTACGCTATTTTTTAAGAGAAAAAACTTGCAGCTTGTGAAAATTTGCTCTAGAGCCTTCAAAAACAGTCCAAACAAACAAAAACACGCCACCCACCAGGAAATCCCAAACCAAATAGGATAATCCTTTACACAACTTCAGTTCTCAATTCTTTACAGCTGACAACAGCTTTTCAGCATTTTTTTCTAGTTCAACCATTGCCCAGCACAAAGCCAGGTAAAAAGTGCTGGGATGTCTTGCAGGAGCCAGTGTAGCCTCCTCATACACCTGGATCATTGTGGGTGGAAATGAACTGAGTTTATCAACATTTTCTCCAAGCATTTCAATGACTGCAGGCAGCAGTTTTCATACTGCAAAGGAGTGTCCATGTACCTGTGGCACTGGGTCACTCCAGCAGCACGTAACAATAATAGCAGAACAGCAGGGTTCTAACACTGTGGTTAGTAGGTCAGAGAGGTTCTCTTGCCCCTCTACTCTGCCCTGCTGAGGCCACATCTGTGTCTAGTTCTAGGCCCCTGAGGTCAAGAAGCAGCTCAGGGAAGTGCTGGAGAGAGCCCAGCACAGAGCCCCCAAGCTGCTGCAGGCAGTGAACATCTCCTGTGAGGCCAGGCTGAAGGAGCTGGGGTTGGCAGCAGAGCAGCCTGAGGGTTGCCCTCAGTGCTGTGCTAAAGATGTGCAGGGCAGTGTGGGCAGGACGCAGCCAGGCTGTGCCCAGGGGTGGCACAAGGGGCACTGGGTGCCAGCTGGAGCAGAGGAGGTGCCAGGGGAACAGGAGGGGAAACTTCGTCAGTGTGAGGGTGCTGGAGGCCTGGAGCAGGCTGCCCAGAGAGGTTGTGGAGTCTCCTTTTCTGGAGACTTTCCAAATCTACCTGGATGTGTTCCTGTGTGCCCTGCCCTGGATGACCCTGCTCTGGCAGGGGTTGTGCTGGGTGAGCTCTGGACGTCTCTTCCAGCCCCTAACATTCTGTGGTTCTGTGTGTATTTTAATACTATGGCTCAGTAATAAATGCACTTTAATCACTCCAGGAATACTGTGGTGACTGTTACACATGAAAACATGGTTCAAGCAGCAGGAACTCTACATACCCAAAGTAAGGACCCCTGAGAGACTAGCAGAAATACTCTCAAAATTGCACACCATTGCTAGGAGAGATTCAGGAGGATTGAAGGGGGGGGGGGGGGGGGCGGAATTTCATTAGAGCATGAATCAAGCTGGGGAGATAAACACCTGCCCCTTCTTCAGAAAGGAAGGGGCCAAAAGAAGAGCCAAGAAGTGTTTCTTCTCACAGTCTGAAGCTGTATGCATGACTTCAGTAGGATTATAAACTTTTGCACAACGCCATAAAACTCCAAACCCAGAAAGCAAGTTTGCTTGATAGAGCTTTTATGGCTGATTGGCAGATTCCAGTAGCAAAAGCAGCAGCTGAGATACACCCAAAAGCTGTCCTAAAAGCACACTGTAAGTTAAAATGCATAGGATGGGCCCAAATGGAAGCACACGAGGCAGGAAGAGAACTACTCAAGATCACAGAATGGTAAGGTTGGAAGGGACCCCAAAGATCACACAGTTCCAACCCCTTGCCATAGGCAGGGACACCTCCCACTAGAACAGGTCACTCAAGGCCTCATCCAACCTGGCCTTGAACACCTCCAGGGAGGGAGCAGCCACAACCTCCCTGGGCAACCTGTGTCAGTGTCTCACCACCTTCACTGTAAAGAACTTCTTACTAACATCTAGTCTAAACTCCCCCTCTGCCAGTTTAAACCCATTGCCCCTCGTCCTGTCATTGCAAGACCTTGTCAATAGTTCCTCCCCAGCCTTTCTGTAGCCCCCTTCAGATACTGGAAGGCTACTATAAGTTCTCCTTGAAGCCTTCTTTTCTCCAGGCTGCAGAGCCCCAAGTCTCTCAGCCTGTCCTCATAGATCTTGAACATCAGAAAGGACTTGGAGCCCAACTTTGATTTTGCAGCCCTCATCACCATAGTCATTACAAAAGCAGTAACCTCAGCATCTGCAGCCTTCCAAGCACCACAGCAAGGTGGCTCACTGACATGGTTTTAGGTCCAGACAGCTGCTGAGCCCCACAGGCACTCACACCAGTGCCTCCTCCACTGCCCTAGTGGGATGGGAAGGAAAACTGGCAGAAAAAAGGAAAAGCTTGTAGGCTAAGAAGAGTTGACTAGAAGAGCACAGACCATCAGCAGTAAGCCTAACACTACTGAGATGCTGTAGAAAGCAAGTGACAGTAAACGCAGCTACCCTCTGTGCTGGCCCCAGCCAGTTCTCCCCTTACGCAGTGGGGATGATGCCAGCACAGGATCTAGTGCCTGCTGGCTGCAGCCTTCCCAGTCTCTTAGGTTTAAAAACTAACAACAAAACATTACCCATCTCCTAATCCAGCAGGACACTCACTGCCACACAAACGGTCAGTGTTCCCAGGAAGCAGCACCAAGCCAATACGGCTGAGAGCTGGGCAGAGGAAATCCAGAGCTTACAGAAGAATGACTTGCTACTTTCATCAATCAGTTCTCCTCAGTTTCTTGTCTCTTGGCACACATTTCCATTTCACACTTTCCTACAGCTGCCACTACAGCCACAGCAGCGCAATAGAACAGCTTTGCAAATCTCAACTAGTTACTCTCAGCTACCTTCCATGTCAGAGCTGACACATGACTTTGGCCTCAACAGTCTCCTAGACAGAGGCAACACAAACATAGGACAATTTAGGTTGGAAGAGACACTATGGATCATCTCTCCAACACACTCCTGCCCTGGGCTGGAACACCTCTCAGCTAGACTTGAGTTGCCCAAGGCCTCATGTAATCTGGCCCACATCCACAGCCTCCCTGGGCAGCCTATTCCAGAGTCTCACCACCCTCATACCAAAGAGCTTCTTCCTCAGCTCCAGCCTAACCCTGCTCTCGCTCAGCTTCAAACCATTCCCCCTTGGCCTGTCACTAGACAGCCTCAGCAAAAGTCCTTCTGCAGCCTTCCTGTAGGATCCCTTCAGGTACTGGAAGGCCGCTCTAAGGTCCCTCTGGAGTCTTCTCTTCTCCAGGCTGAACACCCCCAACTGCCTCAGACGGTCCTCATAGAGGTCCTCCAGCCCTTGGATCATCTTTGTGGCCTCCTCTGGATTCACTCCAGGAGCTCTGTGTCCTTCTCCTGGGGACATGAGAACTGGAGGCAGACTTCAAGAAGAGTAGAAAACAAACAGAGCAAATCATTAAATATTTGACTTTTAGAAAGTTACAGGAAAGTGAAAAATCCCCAAATGTATGGTCAGTGTTGAAACATTCAGATTTAAAAGCCCAGGAGTGCAGGAACTGGACAGAGTACATTTTAATTTAACCAGATGTGAGCAGAAAGGCTTGGCAACGCTCAGGATCATTTACATGGCGTGAGCAGGAGCACAGCATGAAATCTAAAGTGGTAAGAAATCTGCCTTAAAAGCAGCAAGACTCCCAAACAGGACTCCTACGCTGGCATGACAGCACCATAGTACTGAATATCAGCAGCAGATGCAACTCAGTCCATGATACATGCAAAAGGCAAAGTCAATACAAACTTGACTTACAGCTTAAATCGTCTCTGTTGAAGTGTTGAATACATCAGGAGGAACATACAGCAAGATTCAAAACCCTGAAATAACTCACCAGTCTGAAACCCACTCGAGATGTGGTAGAGTCATGACCAGTCCATCTGAGGAGCAAGCTAAACAGAACTCATGCAACAGGGGAAAAACGGTCTGGACTCTACCACCCCAGCACAGTATGTCAGTCAGAATGGCTACAACCAAACAGAAAAGCCTGAGCATCAGGTTCTGTACATAAAGATAGGATGTTACGCACACAAAAATTTAGTGTTCAGTTCCATCACACCAAGGCCTCAATATACTATGAAAAGCCAAAAGCATCCCTCTGAATGGTTAAGACTCATGCAACGAGAGCTGTGATGCATAAGATGGTGTTCCAAGTAGTTTAGACATGTTTGCAAGAGCAACCGCCTGGAGAAAGCATTTAGTCAAAGGTGCTCTGCAGAGCAGGAGGAAGCAAGAGAGCGACAAGCAACAGACAAAACTGATGCAACAAGAAAATAACAATGCAAGGCAGAAAGCATCCACGATGGAAAGATGAAATTCAAGCTCACTGCAACATACACCTACCAACCCTGCCCTGCCAAGAGAAAGCTTCATTTTGCAGCAGTTGCAAGGGGAAAAAAAAAAAAAAAAAAAATCATGTGCTAAAACTACTGAACTGGACAGAAAACTATAATGTTTGTACTCCTTCAGCAAACGTACTCATGTGCTGTTACTTACACGTCTCAAATTCATCATCACTGCTGGAAGAGAAGTACAAGGCATAGCTGCAAAAAATAAAACACAGAACAGTATTAGGAATGTGAAGTTGAAAACAAGCAGATCCTCATCTGCCCCGGTCTGAAAGCCCAGTAAGCACTGAGAATTACACAGTGAAAATGCACTATAACATCTTCTATTGAAGATGTTTATGTGCTCAACATATACTGCTGGGTTACCTACACTTGCAGTAAGTGCAACTGCATGCACTGATAGAGGTCTAGGAAAGAACAGCTGGAAAGCTGCTCAGCAGAAAAGGAGCCAGAAGTGCTGGTCACCAGCCAGCTGAACATGAGCCAGCTTGCACCCAGGTGGCCAAGACTTCCAAAGGCATCCTGGCTTGGATGAGCAATGGTGTGGTCAGCAGGAGAAGGGAAGTGATTGTCCCCTTGCTCTTGACAACAGGGAAGCCACATCTCAGATACTGTGTTCAGTTTTAGGCCACTCACTACAGGAAAGACATTGAGGGACTACAGCACATCCGGAGAAGAACAAAGCTGGTGAAGGGTCTAGAGCAGAAGTTCTATGAGAAATGGGTTGCTTAGCCTGGAGAAATGAAGGCTCAAGAGAGAAGTCTTATTGCTCTCTACAACTCCCTGAAAGGAGGGTGTGGCAAGGAGAGTCTTGGTCTCTCCTCTCTAATATTGGGTGATATGATGAAAGGAAACAATCTCAAGTTGCACTAGGAGAGGTTTAGGTTAGAGATCAATAAAAATTTTTTCACTGAAAAGGCTGTGAGACACTGGAACAGGCTGTGCAGGGAAGTGGTTGAGCTGCCATCCCTAGAGAGACTTTGAACTTGTGTAGCTGCAATACTTCGGTGGCACAGTTCAGTGCTGGATTTGGCTGTGCTAGGTTAACTGTTGGAACCGGTGACTTCAAAGGTTTTTTCCAGCCCAAATAACTCTGTGATTTTAATATTCAAACAAAAAACGATTGTATCAAAATCTGAAAGATTAAATCATTTGGAAGCAGCCACTTAGGACATCACCAAACCTGAATTTAAACCAAGCTGTCAGAAGGGACAGGAAGCTTGTCTCTCACCTTACACATTGTGTATGAGCACACTGAAAACACCAAGTTGTATCGAGTCTGAAAGCTAACAACGTGCAGCAATGACAAAAGCTGCTTCTGTGCCAAATGCACTTCCATGGAATTGCCAGGAACGTTTAGCAAGCTACCGTAGCCTTCACGAAGCTATTTTAAGACGTGGAACGGATACTTTACCACTTACTTTGTGCAATTCTCACACGAACGCAGAAGCAAGCCATAATACTCTCAAATTATTTGATTTTCTAAAGAATCCAAACACTAGCAACTCGAAGAGCGCGCCGCGAGATTGCTCGAAGGCCCGAAGAAAACATCTTTAACTGAAGTTACTCAGACCATAAAGCTTCACTCCGAAACGTGCCAACACCTATAGCTACCACAGCCCAGCCGCCAGCGCCCTCTCGGGCTCTATTTCGACGCAGTCGATGCAGACACCCACGGACGCCGCCGCGCGGGCCCGGGCCCGCCGCCGCACCGAGCACACTCACCTGCCGCCCCGATGGCCTCGGCTCCCTGCGGCCACGTTCCCAGGGCTGTGGCCTCCTCCTACCGAGCGGCAAGACAAGCCCCCGCCGGACGACGCCGAGGGACCGCCGCCGGGACGCGTCCCGGCTCCGCTCGCTGCCCGACCCCGGCCTTGGCCGGCGCTGGCAGAGCCCTCTCCGTCTCGGGGAGCCTGCGGGCGCCTCTGCTGCGGCGGGGCTCGGCCATGCGCCTCGTCGAGCCGCGGAGGAAAGAGAGCAGCAGCAGCCGGCCGGGACAAGGGGCTGCATACGGCGCCGCAAGGGCGGAGGGCCGACGGCTCCCGCCGCGCTGCTGCCCGTTCCATCGCGCTTCAAACCGCCCGCGCCCGGCCGCAGCGCTTCCGGGTCACCGCACCAGGCCGCATGCGCGCTGCGCAGCCCCGGACCTGCGCACAGCAGCGAGCGACGCCCGCACCGCACGGCCGGGCCGCGGCGGCTAACGCGCTCCCGACCCAGGAAGCCGCTGCTGACGGGGAAGGTCAGGGAGTAAAGGCCACTACGCTCCCCCCTCGGCTCAACAGGCACAACACGCCGGCCGCGTGGCCTCGGTGCACCAAGCAGCAGCCCCAGAAGAAACCGGAGCCTCAAGGTTAAGCCCAACCGGAACATAAAACACACCAGCACCACCCCTTCCACAATTCACAAGGCTGACGCTCTATATTTCAAAAGGCAGTCCTTGACCAAGCACAGAGGTCCCAGAATTAGGCATATACATATCCCAGAGATGGTATGTTTGGGTGGGTTCGGTCTACTGGAAGCAGAAACATCTATGTACCAGATCTACACTTACCTGGGATTGTTCCTGCTGAAATAAAGAGCAATACTTAAAACAAAATGACAAAGGGAGATGGAAAGGACAGCAGCTGAGAACACTGTGACAGCAACACAAGGGCAGCAGAAAACACGAAACAAATCAAACTGTCAAACCAAAGCTTTATTTTGTTTAAAGTGTTTGCTGCAGTACCTAGGACTGTGCCCTCTATCCATAATAAACAATCATTCCCTAAAGGTCTGAATTTGGCACCAGTTTGTGTTTACCTCAAACACCTGTGGGAAGGATTAAATTCCAAATCAAAAACTTCCCCCCCNCATCATGAAACCCATCAGTTGAGTTACTGGAGAAGCTTAAACACAAAACAAAAACCCAAGATCCTTACCTAAACCAACACATTATAGAGAGCTCCAAAACAAGAGGTCAAACATTAAAAGGCTGATATAGGCTCAAGTGGTTTATAAAACCTATAAAAAAAGACTACACCAGCAAATATGCCCTTTCAGTCCACAGTTCAGAAATTCATGAAGGAAGCAACACTCGCTAGCTGGAAATCTTGTTGTGGGACAGCCACACAGCCAACACACCAACAGCAGGACCCAAAATCCAATGTTAAAATGCTCCAGTTCCCAAGCCACGTAAAATGAGAGAAATTTGTGGGAAGATCAAATCAATTCATGAAGTCATAATTGGTTGGGTAGTTCGAACTTCCCCCAGCAACTACTATGTCACACACACGGCCTCACAAGTACACGGCTCAATCTCATCCAAATTCCTCATGGAACAGAAGGATCCCAGGCTCTATTGAGTCTTTCCCTATCATGCAAGAAATATGTCTGGCTGTGCTTTTATCACCATCATGTGTTACTTCAGCCACAGAGTACCAGGCAAATTAAGTAGAAATGCACAGTTTTCAGCTCATCATCTCTGCAGAAGTGTTTGAGAGGCTCAGTTGCTGGAGGGCTTGGCGCGGGCACAGCCAGTCCCACTTCATGCAGACTCGCTGGCCTCTACTGGCTTAATCATGTGGTCGGGCTTGTTGCCAGCAGCGTAGTGCTCCCACATCTGCAGGTACAGCCGCTCCAGGTCCATCGTGTACTGCTTCGTGTTGAACAGAGGACTGGATATTCTCTGCTTCCAGACTTTGCTACGGATTTTTTTCAGGCTACAAAGAGAGTTGTATCAGTCAGAAGAGGTTCCGAGCACTTCGCAGCACAGTTTGCTTCCAAAAATCTATTTCAGCAAACCCAAAGCTACCAGTACAACCACTTCAAAAACACCTCCTTCCTTCATCTTCCACCAAATTTGCACTGCTGTTTCATCCCCTCATCACTTCTGATGCAGACCAGCATGACCACCTCAACTCAGAACTATGACATGAATAACTTGTTGCATTATCTGTGCTGCAGTAGCTTTTTATAGCACGGTTTTAACTTGCAGTAGTAAGCCACACACTGCTTAATCTTCAATTTCAAAACAAAAGGTGAACTATATTGCACTTTAGCAGATAAGAGGTTGCACATGACCAATTTCTTCAGAACAGGTATTACTGTTACTCAAGTGGGAGCAGTGTTACATTTGCAGAAGAGGACAGCTCACTGCAAGACAAACCCCCTGCCCAGGCCTGCCCAGCTGTTTTAGATACTGGAGCATCTGCAAGGCTAGAACTACTGCAAGTCTCAGCACCGTGCCTAAACACAGCACCTGACTTTCACCATATAATGCAGCAACATGGAGAACATTTCCTTACTATTCCAGATCAGTTCCCAGTTTCACAGCAATATCCTCATACTCCTGTCTGCTTTTTGCAATGAGCTCAAGACAACCCAGGCAAGTGAGCTGTGAGGCAGCAACTCGCGATGCAAGAGTCTCGCCTGTAGAGAAATGAATTGAGAACAGGAGTAAGCTTATCAGGTAACACACGGCAGAGAATCACATACTTCCCTTCAGCCTCTACAAAAGACAACAAAGTTTGTTGGGCTTGCTGTTTGTCATTAAAAAGTTAATCATACTCACACCCATCTGTTCTCTGTAGGTTTCCCACTGCATTACCTGGCATAGTGACCATTGGAGTCCCAGCCCAGAGTACATCCATCCCAGTTGTGTGCCCATTGCAAAGTGGAGTGTCTAGACAAACATCAGCCAATTGCCCTCTCCTCACATGTTCTTCTTTGGGTGCAACAGGAGAAAAGATGATTCTGTTTTGGGCAAGACCCAAGTTTTGAGCATACTGCTGAATATTGGGTTCTCCTACAGCTGGGAAGCGCAGCAGCCACAACACACTGTTGGGAACTCTTTTTAGGATCTGTCACCAAAAAAAAAGAAGCAAATATATGAAGTTCAGTCAGAAACACTTTCTGTTCCTAACAAAAAATTACCACATACCAAAATGAAGCAGAAAGCATAATCATTCAATTTTCAATCTTCTGAGATATGGAGCAGGGGAAAAAAAAAAGATCACCATTTTGAGTGGAGTAACTACGATTGCATTTGTAATCCCACCGAAAGAGACATGAACTGCTGCTCACAGTTGCTACAGCAGAGCTTGAGACAGTAATCCCTGAAATTTATTATCTCATTTATGAGCCCATACTATGGAAAATAAAAACACATTACCCCTCAAGTAACAATCAGCAAGAAACTATAAAGTGGTCCTTGATGTAGACACTCAGTGCTCAGGTCTGTCAATCTACCAATTCCCAAGGGCAGTTATGACTTTATTGTGCAGACTTTGGAAGACAAAACTTAACTCACAACAGAACGCCAGCACATTTAAGCTGTCCAAGACATGACTTTTTCCTTTCTAGAAGCAGAGATTTGATTTGAAATCAATCTAAAAACTTCTATATTCTGTTAACACCGAGTCCTGCAATATAAGCACTGTAAGGATTCAGAGGGCTCAGGGTCAGTGTTTCCCACAAGAACCAGCACAGTTTTAACTTGCTTGAAGTTTCTGCTGTCACTTATGTGCCAGAAATCTGACCTTAGCTTTCACATGATATAGATACTCACATTAGCCCACATCTGCAAAGTGGCGGGATCAATTTTATAGAGCTGATTAAAGTTACAGTACACAACAGCATCCTCTGGTAAGCCATACTGCGAACGAGTAGTAACAATTATAGTTCGTGGGACTTCTTCACCAGTTGCTGCTTTGTTGTTAATCTAAGGGGAAAAAAAAACCCACACTCCTGTAACACTGGAACTGAAGCAACCAAGAACATGCCCTGCAGAACCACCCCTGGGCACACCGCAACATCTTTTAACATCTCCGATTACTGCGAGCACCTTTTTCGTTTTATTAAGAGGCTGGAGCCAGGCTCTGCTGGGTGATGTCCAGTGACAGGACATGGGGCTATGGGTGGAAGTTGAGGCATAGGAGGTTCCATGTGAACCTGAGGAAGAATTTTTTCGTTCTGAGCATAACAGAGCACTGGAACCAGCTGCCGAGGGAGGTTCAAGATACTCCAGAACCATCTGGATGTGTTTCGGTGTGATCTGCTCTAGGTGATCCTGCTCTGGCAGGGGGGCTGGACCAGATGATCTTTTGAGCTCCCTTCCAGCCCCTGACATTCTATGATTCCATGATTATTACACACAAAACTGTCTACTCAACCATAATGAGAACTGAACTGATGTGTATGTCTTCATGGACCATCCTGAACTTCCAAGTAACTTGAATAATTGTGAAGAAGAATCATAGAAAGAGGTGTTACACATGGATTGCCCCTGTCCTGTATGTCAATTCATTTCTCTGAAACCAAAACTGAAATAAAGATTTTGGGAAGAATAAAAAAGGTATTCAGGGAAAAAGGGAGTTTCTTCGGTTGGGTTTTTGGGTTTTGTGTGCTTTGGGCTGTGGGTTCGAGTTTTTGTTGAGGTGTTGGTTGTTTTTTCTGGGAGGTGGGCAGAGGGGAGCATAGACAGTTAATGCTAGAAGGCAATAAACACAGAAGAGGTCTTCAAGACTGAAGATACAGACTACCATGTACAGAAAGCCTGTAAGTAACCAGCTGACAAAGAAGTATAGGAAAATGCTGAAAATTCAAACTAAAGAATTTTTCAGGTACTTTCAAAAAGTGGTGGTATAATGAACAGTTCAGAAAGAGGTAAGGAGATGAACAAACATTACTGAGACACAGTGGAGTAACTCTGCCTGTATTATCCATCTCTCTCTTTTTTTTTTTTTTTTTTTGGTAAAAACACAACTGAAAGTGGGTAACAGGCAAAATGCAAGGGCCTGCCCCTGGGTCAGGCTGGGAGGGGTGATGAGTGAGAGCAGCCCTGCAAAGGATTTGGGGGTGCTGGTGGGGAAGAAGCTGGACAGGAGCCAGCAACGGGCACTGGCAGCACAGAAGGCCAAGGGCAGCCTGGGCTGCATCCAAAGCAGTGTGGGCAGAGATGGAGAGAGGAGATCCTGCCCCTCTGCTCTGGGGAGACCTCAGCTGCAGGGCTGGGGGCAGCTGGGGGACCCCAACACAAGAGAGACCTGGAGCTGATGGAGAGGAGTCACAATGATGTTCAGAGGGCTGGAGAACCTCTGCTGTTGGGACAGGCTGGGAGAGTTGGGACTGTTCAGCCCGGAGAAGAAGTTGTTCTAGGGAGACTCTTTAACACAGTATTTCAGTATCTGAATGAGACCTACAAGGACAGCTGGGCAGGGACTGTGGAGATAGGATGAGGGTCAATGGTTTGAAACTGGAGCAAGGGATAGGTTGGACATCAGGAGGAGCTTCTGCACAATGAAGGTGGTAAAATACCAGGACAGATTGCCCAGGGATGTGGTTGAAGCCCCATCCCTGAAGAGATTCAAGATCAGACTCAATGTGACCCTACACACATTGAGGGTGTTTGGACAAGATGACCTTTGAGGATCCCTTCCAATCCGATGGGATCTATGAATCTGTAAAACAGCTCACAAATGCCCTGCAGGCAATGAGTAAATCTTGCGTTCAAATTCTGACCAAGTGTCGTCTTTATGCAAAAAGACTAAGTTTATTTGGACTTTAGAAATCTCTTGATAGTGAAAGGTCATCTTCCACTATCTGTGGTTTGTAACACATCCTCAAGTCTGCTTCAGAATGAGAACTAAACAATCCAACACAACAGAAGGCAGACACTTGTTTGGAGGCTGCTCCTCCTTGTCCTGTTAAAACATACAGCTACAAAAATAAACCCCAAGAGAACAGCGCCTCAAAGGGCCTCACCTGAGTAGTTGCTAATCCATTACTGATGTTGAATCCATTGATTGTTATCTGGATTTGCCCACGATTGATCATCTCAATGACAGCTTCTGCAATGGTGTTCATGGGGATGACCGGCATGCTGAGAGCAGCATTGCCATCTGCATTGTCACAGGTGTCAGGACACTTCATCTGCAGTAAATCACAGCATCAGACAGGGCCCAGGCTGCAGACCCCGGCACCGCGCAACGCCAAGGAGCAGCTCTCACCTTAACGATCTTGACATCAGGGAGGCTGTCGAGGAAAGCCTTCAAGTCAATGCCGTTCAGAACAATTCTGTTATCATAAATATGTCCATTGGACTTGAAATCAATGACTGCTTTTTTCTGTTAAGAAAAGAGTTACAAGATCCCTGGCTGTACTCAGTGTCACTTCATAGAATGCCTCCTTCTTCTGCCCTATCCCCCCACATACCTTCAGATGGGGGAACATGTTTGCGTGGTCTCCGATAAAGAAAGTGTTTGGCATGTAAGCTAATTTCTCCGAATACTGCTCAGCCACCTCAACTGGGGAAGTTTCTTTGTCTGTGATGATATAATCCATGAACAACGCCCCACTGGTTCCAGGATATCCTAGCCACATTGCCTGAAAAACAAGGACACAAGGCTCCAGTCCAAGGTGCTTGGCAAAGATAAAGGAAGCTAAAAAAGTCAACATATTTTAAGCTACATTTTTCATCTACAGATTTGAGTCTCCTCTTGGTTTTTATCTAACCCCAAATGTTCATTATGGACCACGTTCAAGGATATTCATAAGCTGACCACTCAAACAAAAGGCTCCAGTATCCAACTACATGCAGTGACAACCATCAGTGATGACAGCTTCTCTTAGTGAGACTTCTGCAGCCTTCTGTAGTAAGTCTGATTCAGGCCTTTCCAATTCTTTTTCCATAGGCACTTCTGAAATTTAGTCAAAAAACATAATTCTGGCACTAATTCTGACTCCCTTTACTAGTTTCACCAAGCTTTAAGAACTTAAACCAGAAGAACTCATTTCCACAGCTGCTTCGAATACCCTTTGTTTCACCAATACAAGAGAGCAGAGGTGTTCAGGAACCTCAGAGAATTAAGCAGTTGTCTTTCAGGACAGCCCCTGCCCATAAAGCACAAACCTCAGCACTGCTGGACAGAAGGATGCTAAACCCTAATGCATTTCTTGCTTATTGACCCGTGTCAGACTCCAACGTTTCTTCTGCTCTGACAGAAGAACGTAAGAAACTCTTCACATCCACCAGTGGGTTTTTGGAGATAGAGAAGCCTCTAACTTAGTTACCTGGAGGGGTGCTGGTCTTAGGGCAAATAATTCATTTCGGGCTCCTTTGGTGTAACCATTCATGTTAATGAGGATGTGTATCCCATCCTGATGGATGCGGTCTGCTGCTTTCCCATTGCACGGTATCTGAACAGCAAACACACACAGGAAGCAAATTGGGGTTGGGTTCTTTCAGTCTTTTATCAGTAATTGTGGCTAGTCAACAGCATACCCACGGAAAAATCTCAAATGCATAATTAAATTCAGGTGAGACTTCAATCTTACAGAGGCTTAAGTCGGTACTGCTCAGTGAACAAAGCCTCTGTTGACGCCAGGACAAACATATTCGGTAGACACGGCTGAGGCAACTGCTGACAAAGGTTATAACTGTGGTACTTCAAGGCTGCTTCTCTGACTTGAATGTGCCAAGGCAGTACCTAGTATTGTCAAGCTCAGCACTTCATCCAGAAAAACATCACTAACAGACCACAGAAAAAAACTTCAGGCAACACTGAAACTGTTTCAGTTCTTGGCTAAACCAAATGTGAAGGCTTGCTCCTTGCATGAGGTGTTACAGTGACTTTCAAGAACAGCAAAGTCTTGGAAATCACAATGTGTCTCCTCTTGTCTATTGCTGAAAGCTAAATGGTTCTCGACAGTGTTACACTCCTTCTAGAGCTAATTACATAATTAGTCATTACTGACAACTAGTTACAAGAAAATATTTGATAGACATCGCAAGTGCAGCAGCAGTAAACCAAAAAAAATAAAGGCTAGAAACTGAGGCTACACAAACCATGACAGCCCCACCACTATCACTCCTGTGAGGCTAATTAATGACAACAGCTCCTGTGAGGCACGCAGTGGACTCCTAAACCAACATAAAGAGAGTACAGAGAAATTACTTCAAACTAAGATCAAGAACAAGCCTATCACAGCTACTACTCATTCTGCAGTTAATCTGCACAAGCAAAGTTCTTCACTTTTGTAAAAAAATGGAAATCTAGTCCACACTTTAGAGAAGGGCAAGAACATGCACATAAGCAGTTTTATCTCCAAGCAGACAACCTGGATTCCCATCTTACTTTCACTCTTAAGTCACACTGCTAATGCAATATATCACAGCATACTGTTTCTACCCATTTGCTCCTCCTGTACCAATCTCTAAAGATTTGCACTGTCACCCAAAGATAAGAGTTTGATGCCTCAAGAATTATGAAGTCAGAAAACTCATTGTATCAACTCTGGGCAAAGGAAAGAACTTGTTGCACTCAGCAGCTATGTAGGACAACAGCTGTGAAACCACCATCCTGTTTTACTCTGTATGGCTCAGGGCATTTGACATGCACAGCTGCAGAAGCAGGGGATGGATGGACAGCCTTCCACTAGGGTAACTGAAGCTCACTATCCTGAAAGAACCTTTTAGAAGATCATTTCTGCAAAATCCATCTCTAAGAGCAATTCTGCTGACATCAGCTTTGCATTTTTACTTATGAGAGCAGGCTCCAAAAACACAAAGCATGCAAATTTTATGTCACCTAATCTGGGGCTGTCCAAGTGCCAGACCAGTTCCATTACCAGTTACCAATACCCCACGTTGCTTTAGGGCTTTGTCCGTTATCTTGAGATAGTATAACAGCTCCTTCTGTGGATACTGAAATCCCATCACCCGCTGATGAACTTCAAAACACATCTCACAACCAAAACCACCTGTAAATGTTCCCAAAACAGCCTTCTGACAGAGGGGCAAAATCCCCCCTTCAATCATTAGGCTTCTGTTCTGCTTCACTGGAGTAAACAAAGATTAAATGTATCTGCAGTTGTGGCATCTTGACTCATCCATACCATTTAGACAGGACTACTACCTTCAGACCTAGTGGAGCAACTACTCAATATTGCTGGTATTACTTTAAGAACCATGAAACCATTTTGGTTGGAAGAGACCTTTAAGATCATCGAGCTCGACTGTTAATCCAGTACAAGTCACCACTAAAGCATGTCCCTCAGCACCACGTATCTGTCATTTAAATACCTCCTGGGAGGGTGATTCCATCACCTCCCTGGGCAGCCTGTTCCAGTACCTCACAAAACCTTTTTGGCGAAGACATTTTTCCTAATATTCAGAATAAACCTCCCCTGGCACAACTCGAGACCATTTCCTCTTGTCCTGTCACCTGTTACTTGGGAGAAGAGACCAAACCCCACTTTGCTACAACCCTGTATACAAAGATCTAACAGTGACATGGGCGAGGTCAACTCCAGAGAAGCTTCCCTGGGTGACAAAGAGCTCACAAAGAGGTCACGCAGGAAAGGCAATTTTCCAGACTAACATCAGCCTAAATCAAGAAATGATTACAACTAAAAATCTCAAATGACAGAGGCTGATCTCTTTCTTCATTTAAGTTTGCTAAAATGTCACTGCACCGAAAGAGCTCACCTGAGATAAGTCAACGAAGTGATTTGCTTCAGCCATCACTTTCACACGGAAGTTTGTACCATCATCAGGACTCAGGGCATAGCAGAATACCTACAACATGAGGCACCAAACATTTAGTACCTGCAACAACTCAACAACAAAATAGTTTTGCTATAAAACAAATGGTACTGCAATTTTAAATTACATGAGCAAAGCAACATCTAGCTTCATACAAAAAATATTGTATTAATTTGGGTGGAATTTAGCAGTTGAGGAAGAAATAAAAATAAAACCCTGAATTTGTAATTGGTGAAATTGAGAATTATAACTTAGGCTGAACAGACAAACCTGGGGAAGCCTCTTAGATTCTTTAGAACAGTGACTAGTTCCCTCCATTTAAGAAACTGCAAATGTATCTGAAACTCAAAGCTGACAGGTTATGGAACAGTGTAGCTAACCCAGCACAAATAGAATAGACAGAACCAATATGCAAGTTTATTATCCTGCAGGGCAAAACCATGGTTTTAGTAGAATAGCTAGCTTTAACGTGTTTAAGCTCTGTAGAGCTTTCTAAATCCATAAGAAGGAAGCCTGCCCCTTGTCTTGGGATGATTCAAGGTTAAATGGTACTGTCCCCACACTGTACTCAGAGCACTGATCTGCTTTATTTTAAGAAAACTGCTTCATAGTCACACTTCTTGTAACAATTCAAGCATGCAGATTTACTAGGAGGATTAGAGACCACAAAGACTTCACAACCAGGAAAATGCAAGAAGGCGGGGGAGTGGAAAACACTCCGATCAATCAAACAGAACTAAAGAGCTTAACAAAGCACCTTTTTCAGGAAGGGAAGACAAAATCCTTTGCAAAGACATGCAAACTCTCATTATCTTGAAAAACAGGAGTACAAGGCAAGGCAATTTAAACAGTAATGGAGCAAGCCACGTAACTGAGGGTCTATTTACAGCCTTAGTGCCCTAACCTGACACTCAGATCAACAGAGCTCTCTTCAGCACTGTTACACTGTACACGCTCACTCTGCAGTGAGCTACTGTACCACTGCCTTTTGAAAAAGCAGCAGCCAGAACAATGAAGTTCGTTCCTGTGATAAAGGTGTCCAGAGAAAAGCACATGTGAACACAGCAGCAGCAGCGTGAACAGAACACAAACACCTCTCTGTAAATCAAATGTCGTCACTTATTGACAGCTTGCCGCTGAAACACTCAAACCACAGCAGCTGAAGCTTGAAAGTTTTCCATGGGCCACAAATCCTTCCCACAGTAATTCCGAGGACAGGTATCTGGTTCACCTACCTTCATACTGGTAACACTGGTAAAGGAAGATGACTCAATGCTGGAGAACTCTTCAAATCATTAAAAAAAAAAAAAAAAAATCAAACTGCTAATGAATTAAAAACCCAAAACCCAACCAAACAAAAAGCCTAAAACCAAAAATTTGCCCTTCCTTACTTAGTTTACTTGCCCAGACCATGCCAAAAGTAGCCTATTTAAAGCTTTAGAAATGCCATTTGTATTTTTACCTCGAATTTTTCTGGGTTATGCATGCCTGGGATCGACTGCATTAGGTGTGAGGTTGGATGGTTCCCAAAATCAGAGCTCACATAGCCAATACGAAGTCGACCTTCACTGGCCTTCAAATCCTTGGGATGCTCATATGGTGGCTTGTGAAGAACATTGATCTGTCAAGAAAACGAACGCAGCTCCTTACAAACTCAGGAACCAAAACCAAATGCTAAGTGGAGGGACAAAAATCAAGCAGGTGACTTTGTAGAATTAGCCTTAGCCTGTACCCAGGAAGCACTCTGTGGGCACCTGCTGTTTCAAACCTGCATTATACATCTTCCATCAGAGCCAGATGCAATGTCCACAAACCATTACAAGCCCTCACACACCTACTACATTCAGCCACATAAACACTGACATCACTGCTGCAATCAAGCGTTTCTGCTTTCTCATCATTTCCTTCCACCCCTGATTATTAGGTGCATTAGTAACACACCACTATGACCAGCAAGTTCTCAACCTACAGGCCACCTGTGACCAGAACAGCATCCTGGAAAGCACCACAGCACACTTTCTACTCTTATGCACACCATCTTCCATAGACATCAGCTTCTAGTCACCATCAGAGATGAGACTTCTGAGGCTATCAAGCTAGACTGAAAGCTAAGTCTGAGTTCTCTCCATTAGCTAACCAGACCCATCTACTGGCTGACAGTCTATTTCAAATTGTACCTTCAAAGCTGCACAAGCAGCCCATCTCACTCAACATTCACAAGCACCAAACGGCTAGGGCTCTGGCTGAAGAGGAAAAGAAGTAGCATCAACTGCAGCTGCACTCTTGGCAGCTTGAGGTGTTCTGCAGTCACAGTTAAGTAATTGCAGCAAGAGAAGATGGTTTTGAAGGATCTATTCTGCAGTACACAAAGCACTCCCACACAGAATCAAAACGAATACTCCACTACTTCCTCCTGCAATGTGGCACACCTGCTAACACCGCTGCCATCTCCACTGCAGCAAGTGCATTTGTAAACCTCAGGGCAAACCCAGAGCTCACTCATTACCAAGGGGCTCACTCCTGCCAAGTCAGGTTCCAAGCACTACAGATACAACAAAGGATCAAATTTTGAGAAATGCTATCACACAGCTGCCAAGATCTGCTTTACTGTCACAGAAGAATGATGTACTCTGCTTTTCCAAAATGCCCCTTGCATGTACTCTGCAAAGCTAGGCACTCTCTAAAGGGTTGCTTGCTCTACAGGGCAGACTCGCGAACCTTACAGAACCTAACAGTACCAGATTTTCAGCAGGCACAGGCAAAACCACAAAGTACTTGAACCAGAATTGGCCTACCTTGTCCAAACACAGATTTCCATGCCTCTCTGCAATAGCCTTCCTAAAACTGTGAGTAAGGGGATAGAGCATGCTATGATGTGGGTGTACAGAAGGCAGCCTGTTTTTCTCCAGCTGATCAGCTACAATGCTAACCAGCTTCTTCATTCTTTCATCATAGTCTGTCCAGTCACAGACAATCTGGAAAAAAATAAAATTAAACAAGGATTAGGTCAGCAGTCTCCTTTGAACCATATCAGACATTTCATAAGGTAAGCAACATTTCTTCCAAAAATGGAAATGAGTCAGTCCTGCTGATGACTGAATGACCTTCTCTTTCAATTCAAGACTTAAGCCTGCTCCTTAGGTTTAAATTAGCGATCAGTTGAGGTGATCAAGCTCAGAGGATTTTAAGAGTTAACAATCAAAGCCTTGTCCTGCTTACCTGCAAACAGTGGGCCAAGTTGCAGTAGGCATCTGGGAAATCAGGTTTCAGTTTCAGAGCAGTGCGGTAAGAGGCAATGGCTTCTGGTATATTCCCTGAATCCTGCAAAGACACAAAAGCGTGTCAGCGGATAAAAATACACTCGAAGGAAAGCACTCGCAGTGCCCCACCACACTCTCGGAGTGAGTTACTCGCATGTGCTACCTTGTGAATAGAGGCCAGGTTGCTGTGGGCATCAGCAAAAGCTGGGTTTATCTGAATGGCACGAGTGTAGCACTGCAGAGCTCCTTGAACATCCTGCATTTCCTTCAAAGTATTTCCCATATTAGAATAAGCATCTGCAAATGTGGGGCTGATTCTGAGAAATAGAGATAACGTAAGTCATAAAAGCTCCTCCTCCAATGAGAAACCAAATACGTACCAGACTTCTGGTTTGCAAAGAAGCTCTAAGTCAGTTTCTGAACAAATGCAAGCCACCCTCCTGCTACAAAATGCTGGACTATTACAGAGCATGTCCATTTACCTGATAGCCTCTTTGTAATGCATCAGAGCTTCCTGTAACTTCCCTTGCTGCTGCAGAACACTTGCTAAATTGGAATGGGCAGCAGCAAACTCTGGGAACACCTGAAAGCAAGCAGGATCTGTTTTTGAAATGCCCCAAGTAGACTGCATCACAAGAACACTTGTGCATTTGTTACTCTTCTTTTAACAAGGCTCAAGCCTCCGAGTAGATGCTCCTGCACTTATTACCAAAGAGGAAAATCCACTCTGGCACAGTGCACACTTCCAACATGCATTCCCCAGCTCTCCCTCTCCACAGCCAGCCGCACCTCGAGAGCCTTCCGGTAGAGGCGGACTGCTTCCTCGATGTTCCCCTGCTCCCGCTTGATGTTTGCGAGGTTGTTGAGAGAGTCTGCGTGAGTGGGACAAAGTCGAAGAGCTGTATTGTAGCATTCTTCTGCTTCTACCACCTTGGAAAAGAGGGATACTGTTAATATGGGGATATTTCTTGTAACAGCACCATTTGTAACAAGTCATTATACTACTACTTTAAGCAGCCACCCTAAAGTACTCTTCCTAGACTAACATCCCATCCTCAGAAAGCTGGCATCACCTGCTGTCTAAAATAAACACTGTCCTTTTAAAAATGTTCAAAGGAAAGCACTCCTTACACTGCCTTTCTCCTTCAAGGCATTGGCCAAGTTACAGTAGGCATCAGGGAAGTGGGGTTGCAGCTCAATGGCCCTCCTGTAGGTGTCTATTGCCAGGTCTATCAGCCCTTGCTCATAATAGACACAGGCAAGGTTGCCGTGCACAACTGCATGATTTGGACTCAAACTCAAGGCTCGTAGGTAAGCTGCTACAGCTCTGTAACAAGACAAAGAAGGTAAAACAATCATCCATAGGGCAGCAATTACATTTATCTTGGTTATAAAAAAGGTCCTACGTTAAAAAGTAGACTTTAGGGGATACGTATTAACACACAGATCTGTCCTGCAAGATGTTCCTAAGGAACACAAATGAGCACTCTCTGAATTGAAAGCCCAACCAAGGGATGAAGTATTTTTATCTGCATTATTTTAATGCTATGCTGAATTCTGTAATGACTCTCAGCGTAAAAGAAATACTTAGCAGAACAGCAATGTTTTCCTCCCACCCAACCCTGTAAGTCTGGAGAAAAAGTGAAGCTTTCACCTGTTTCTTTAAACATTCTTCATCACTAGGATAAGCACAAGACCTTTGCTCTATTTTTTCCAGTTTAGTTATGCAATTACAGCGATATCGACAGTATCGCACTATCGCAGGTCTGTATTCTAACCTAGCACACCTCTCAGGCTTTAGTCTTCAAACTGCCCTTTGTTCAACTGTGAGCTCTCCTATTCTGTGCTCCTATAGCACTCTAAGCAAACCAAAGTTCTGGACAAATGAGAACAGTATGCACAGTGAGTAAACTCTCAAAAAGGTGGTGTAAAAATCTAACACGATGAGGAAACATGCCTCTGTCTGGCCCATGAATCCCTGGTTAAGCACTAACGGCTCTGCGCAATGCAAGCAATTAATTAACCTGTTCCCTGCCAGCTTTCATTAAACTTGGAGCCACAAGCTAGAGCCACCAGAAATTGTAATTAACAGCTGCAATATGGTACACTGCCTATAAAGAACACAGCCTGGATCTTCCTCCAGAAACAAAACTGAGATTCGTGTATCAGAGGTCTCAAAGTTAGTTCAACAAGACAGCAGCAGTACTGCAACCCCATAAATAACATGAGGACAACACCTAACAAATAGCAAACAGTAAGGTGCTTAGCTCATTTCATCACTCAAGGGTTCATGACTTTCTTGTACATCTCACCTTCGTCTCACCTTCATCATCCCCAGACATTTTCAAATCTCTGTTCATTAGCACCTTCGCAAAGTCTTATTTTTAGCATTTCATTCGTTAGAACAAAGTAGCATCAAGAAGCACATTCCACACAATCGTTGTTTTCTGGACTTTTGGGGTTTTTTTAACTCCAGCAATCTGATCTGCAAGTATTTCAAAGCCATTTCCTTGCTTAGCTTCCAGCAGAAGTCTCTGCTATACTGTACAAAGATTTTTACACTGGGAACCCCATTCTTGATACATCTGACAGGACACAATGACAGTACTGATCTGCTTACCTGTCAAATATCCTTGCTTCCTTGAGGACATTTCCCAGGTTGATGTAAGCATCCAAAAAATTTGGGTCAAGTGTTACAGCCTGAAAATATTTTTAAGTAACAGTTTTGAGTATTAACACAAAAAAACCCATTCTCTATGAAACCTAGTTGGGGGTTGATTTGGTTTGGGTTATTGGTGGGGGGAGGAACACAATAAGAGGTGGCGGGGGGTGAGGGGCTGTTGCTGTTGTTTGTTTTTTTATTTTACTTTGACCAACCCAATCTGTAAGCATCTAAGACATCGGTAACCTAGTAAGGAAGAAAAACTTCAGTTACTTAAATCAGTAAGAGAGCGAAGTTACTCATCTGCAGAATGACAGCTTACACTGCACTCGGATGCACTTACTTGCTTCCCTGTCAGTTGTAACCACTGCAGAATGAAGCATTAAACATTGGTCACACTTAACACCACTGCCTACTCATGCTATGCTGCCTTTAACTTCTTCATAGGGGAGAAAATCCTAAAGTAACTGATCCACATCCTTTATCTATTATAAAATAAGCAGCTTAAAAATTTAGCAGCTCATGGCAACAGTTCCACAAGTGTGAGATAAAAACCAAACATATCAAACATGTAGGGAAAATTCTTTCAGCTAAATGGTGACTGAAAACATTCTCACTCCTTTCAAAACTACTTAAACACTAAAACACCCTAAGAACCAATAAGGTTAGAGAAGATGCAGTCATGAGTACTCGACAGGTCACACTCTTTCAACCCTTCCCACAGAAACTGTTGCTTCCAAATGAAAATGCTTTATAATCTATCACTAACGAGACAGACTCAAACAGAATTGTGAGCAGTTAGAATTATTTTTGAAAACTGAGTACAAACTGAATTCAGATACTAACTGGATACAAACAGACAACTGGTTAATGACATCAATCTAGAGAATTCTGAAACAACAGTCGTGAAAAATAATCCTGGAGAAGAATTAGTGCACCACTTAAAACTGTTTTCCTCAGTTACTCAAAGGACAGTAATACCTGAAATAGAATCACAATGAAAACTTGCTTTAAGCAGGAAGTTGTCTCCCCATCTCACACAAAACAAAAAACGTTAATCCCATCAAATGAGATTTAAAAGAAAACCCCAGAACCCCAAAAAACAATCTAATGAACTTTCTCATATGTGACGTGTGTGAAGTCCCTAGGACAATCCTAAACATCTTCCTAGCGGCATATAGGCAGTCTTAAAGAACAGAAAGCTAAAATATCCATTACCGTAGAATGTTATCCAACAGGATCATGACAAAGTCTCTGCTGATCGAAACACTGCTATCGCCTGTAAGCAGGGGACTGCATGTGCATTAAAATCTAGGAGTGAAGCTGACTGGGTTAGTTACCTTTTCAAAGTGATGAATTGCAAGCCAAATTTCTCCTTGGGCATTGAAAACACAGCCAAGATTACTCCAAGCCACTGCAAAGTTTGGTTGAGTCTCAATTGCTTTTAAGTAACAGGCCTTGGAACAGTTAAAGAAGAGAGATACAAGGGAAGGGGAATATTTGTAAAAAGAAAAAAAAAATGAGAAAAAAGAGTTGTTAGTATGCCTCCTCTAACCAGCCAAAAGTGACCCTGCAGTATAGGCTAGCTTGCGCCAAAACTAATGCGCTGCAAACTGTTGTTGATCCTGCGCCAGCGCAAACCAAAACCCAGGTGCAAGCCCACCATTGCTCAGTTAGGCTGCTAACAGATTAAGATGCTTTTGAAGACCAGGGCACCACAGAGATCATGCCACCTCTAAGTATAGAAAATCCAAACCACCACTGGGTAAGAGCAATTTTGCTGCAAGATGAGATTATTAAACTGCAAAATATCCTACAGCAGAGAGAAATTACTTCAAAACATCAAAAAAAATACCAGAAAACATGAAACCTCTCTTGGGTTTGAACTGTCCTTGTCAAGCCAGATGACACACCCAGGCCCATCTTTTTTCCCCAACACCTCCAGCTATCTGCAGCTCCCAAACCTCAAATGACAGGATTGCACGAAGGTTTAGGTCCCTGTAATGCAAGCGCAAGAAGTCGCTGCGCATCCTAAGGAGCACGGCGCCACGCTATCGCTGCCAACTGCTTTGCTACATCTTGATCGCCCCTAGGTCCAGCGAACGGCCAACCAGAATCATTAATCTACCAGACAGGCCCATAGAGAAATTTGCACATTCAATTTGATGTCTGGACTCTAAACACGTTGCAACCCAATTTCATCCAAAAGGCTCCAGCCTGGAGCTTGGGCAGTCCCCCAATCAGAGATTAATCATCTAGCTGACCGTTCACAAGGGCTGTTTCGCACGCGATGCGCGTTACCGCTGCGCAGCCTTTGCGCTACTGCAGGATCACAGCGCATCATCAGAAGAGCAGAACGCTGCAATCCAAACAAAGAAGAAAAAAGGAAAAAAATGAACAACCGGAAGAGTTAGAAGCTTTTACTATTAACTATCTCCAATTATTTCTTTTTAAAAAAAAAAAAAAAATACTAATTTACTTTTACTTTATTTTTTTGAAAGAATTTGTGGCTACTAGTATAAAACATTCTTACATTACTTGCTTGTAATTAAGTACTTTAAGCTGTTTCTGAAGCCACAAGACAGAAGATTCAGGCATGGAGGCAAATGGTTTTGCTGTGGCAGTTACAAACCCGTTACCATATTTCTCATCATGTGACTTTTCGGTGCGTTCCTTGCTGGAAGAGGAGGAGGAGGTGTGTGTCTGCCCTAGATCCAGGCCTCGAGCTCCCTTCAGCGAGGCACCTTACGCATGGAATAGGAGGTTTCACCCACCTGAAACCTTCTAAATACAGTATCAGTGGTGAAAAACCAAAAACAAGAGAGAAAATAAAACAAGATCATTAGTAAGAGTTCAACAAAGCAATTGCATTTTTTTTGGATATGTCTTAACACATAGGCATGAGGACAATCTGTCTGTAACAAGGGAGACATGCAGAAGGGAGAGGGTTAATCAGGGCAATTGCATACAGCAGGGGCTTTTTTTTTTTTTTTTTTTTTTGGAAGAAAGGCTCTGAAGCATCTACAAAGAAATTAAATTTTAGTTCAAACCGTAAGGAATCTGCTGGCTTGATCTTTCAAATGGACTGATAACCAAAGAAACACGTTGCAATTTACTCAAGATGGTTTTTCCTCATTTATTAAAGTTCTCACAAAACAGAATAACACTTTCAAACTAGGTGTCTCCAGAGCTCTGAAACAAAGAAGTCAGCAACCTAAGGCAGGCGCAGTGTCTTGGCCTATACCAGTCACACTAAAGCTGCAGTGAAGTGCAGTTCGTGTTAGCTGTCCGCTTGGTGCGCTGAGAACCAAATGTCTCAAAGACTTCAAAATCTGAACGATACTGCAAATATTTTCAACCTGGATCTGACCAAATCAATCAGGCTGCCCTAGGATGGTATGCACATCCAAACTGCGAAGAGAAATCCAAACAACAGTGAACTTTGAAACTGTGCCCCCGCTGCCCCTCCCCAAATGGTGCTGCAGCCAAACAGACAGCTACGCTGTGCGTACACTCCACTGGTTAGCATGCGCGTGGGGCTTGGAGCGACCGACACGGAGCCCAGGGTGTTCCACTGCTCCACGCTCCTCACCCCTGCAGCGCGGACGCGTAAGGTGGCTTGTAACAAGACAATTTCTTTGTGCAATCCGAGTTTTAACATGCCAAGAATTTTAATCTCATCTTGGTGTTTGAATTCTCAGTTTAGGAAACAAGACTGCTAGAAGCCACCTTTCCACTACAGCAAGTTTTCTTTCGATCAGTTCATTTCCCAAACAAACCAGCTTTGTCCTTCTGATTTCTTTATTTTGGGGGAGGGGAAAGGGAAGACATGAAGAACAGATAATTGGGGGGTTTGTACACTGCAGCTATTGGTCATTTACTAGCCTTTCTTCCACTATCGAGGGAAGGGAAAAGTTAAAAGAATAAAAATCTTTAAAAGCCAGTATTACAAGATAACATTTGGGTAAGTTTCTTCTCCACTTACAAGCCACAAAGGACTTTAGAAGAGCAGCATTTTCAATAGCACCTGCATCGTACAGGGATCTCGAGCTAATCACAGGCTCTCTGCTTGGCACCAGCAGGCAAGCCTCAGGTTTGAAGGACTTTTACTGGTTTCCAGACAAGAGCATGGTGGAGCCCCTGCCCGATACTTCAGAATGGTATCAGATAGTCTAGTTCAGCAGAAAGGCTTGGTAAGGTCCCGTTTCTTGACTTAAAACAACTTTTGAACATGGACATGCCACATCTTGCCCTGCAACTACTCTGGGGTCTGTCAGTGCCTTCAGTTTTCAGCAGTTTCTCAGACTGTCTGTAGATCAACGCAGATTTGAAGACTTGGTGCAAAGTTCAACTTTTCAAAACACTGACGTTTACATGTATGCTACCCAACACCTACCTTGGCTTCTTCCAAGCGACCCAGGGCTTTGAGCAGGTTCCCCAGGTCACTACGAACACAGTACAAGTCCTGAAAAATCAAAGTCAGACTATTGGCTTCACGACTTCAGATGCCCCAAAGGTCTTCAGAGAACTTAGAAAGGAATGTCCCAGTCCTCTATAGATCATTTTAAATTCTTAATCATTACATCACATTATTTTTCTTGACCTAACATTACACTCAAAGCATAACCATACTGATTTCAGTACTGTAATGATACAGTGGTAAAGCAGTAGAAAGTAGTATTTCATACAATTCCCCATTATATAGAAATAAAAGAAAAACAAACTCAAATACCCCTCCTCAAGAATGTTCTTTTGCCAAACAACTATTTGAAGACGTCTTTTTTTTTTTTAAAAGCATGACCTGTATTCTTAAGTTCCACCACTGCTGTTACAGCTTTTAACTAGATTACAGACAGAGCAAAACCACTCAGCTTTTCCCACTGATTTATCTTTTTTTTGGCAGCTTTGCTTTCATTTGTAACCACAGCACAGGCTGCAAGTGTATCCTCTACCAATAGAGACCACAGAAAAGTGGGACACTCTTGTCAGCACTAACAAAAGAAGTTTCTGACCTACGCAAAAGTGAACTCCTGTAAGAAAAGACCACCCCACAGTGTTCCTCATCAGTGCACCAACTCCACTAGTCACATCACTGAGCCTAACTTGGGTTCACGTAGGTTGAAGAACACAGCGAAACAAGACTCTCAGCTCCTGTTGGACTAGGTTTGCTTTTCCAAGGGGAAAGAATACAGGCACACCAGACCAATGCCTTGACACTTTATATAACAAAACAGATGACCAAACAGCAAGAAGACCCCTTTATTATCCTGAGAAAACACCTGAATATGATGCAAAAGAAATATGAGCCTGATAGACTGTTTACTGAAAGCGTCAATTCAGAACGGTTAAAATCGAAGACCCAAACATCTTATCTGCTCTCCAAGAGTCATTTTATAGTCAAGTCTGAGCAGTGGTTCTCTTAACTGTAATACTACTGCCTTAAAGCACACAAACCTAAATACAAAACTTCTGACTTTGGTCAAAACCAAATCAAATCACAAACAAAAAATCCTTGTTTTTCTATTATCTCAAACAACCAGCAGCCCTTACTGTATTGCAACTAAAACTTTCTGTGACAGAAGTCTTTCAAAGATCCTTAATGTAAGTTTAGTGCAAGGGCATTAAGAAAATCATTAACTTTGTGCTGTGCTGGTTAGAAGGAAGAGTTATCACTTGCTCAGTTCTCTGAAAGCCCTGGGACACTAGCAAAGTATGGGGTTGAATACAATGAAATATTACTTACAGGGTTGTACTGAAGGGCAGACACATATGCCTGTACTGCTCCTTCCATATCACCTGCAGCTACCAGTGCAGCAGCCAAATTAATATATCCATCAATGAAATCTGGTTTGAGGCGCAGCGCGTGTCTGTAATGTTCGATTGCTTCTTGCAGCTGTCCACGTTCCTTGTACACATTGCCTAGATTTGAGTAGGCTTCAGCCAGCAGTGGGTTCTGTTTAATTGCCAAAGTGCTGAAGTGTGCAGACCTGCAGAAATTAGATAAGTTGGGAAAAAAAAAACAAACAACCAACCGAAAGCCAATCCCACCCCTGAGGCTGAGTGTTTGCCTGTTTACCTAGTTACTTCACGTCCATGCTTAAGTGAGCTGAACACACAGTCAATAAACCTACACTTACAAGAGCTGTCTTGTATGTTTAGTGTCTTCTAGCCTGAGCTATCATCTCCCCAGTTCCTACTTTATATTCCACTGAAGACTGACAACTCATTCACTATCGGTAAGGTTCAAATCACCTCACCCAGCCTGAACTCAACATGCTTGAAGGAAGCACAACAGAAATCCTCTGAAGCCTCTTCTAGCAAGTGTATGCTTTAAGTAATGTCCCACTCAAGAAAAAGCTGACAGATGTAGACATAAAATTCCGTTGTATCCTCCCTCATTTTATTTTCCCATGTCTGAACAATCATGACAAAAATCATTCAGAAACCTATATAAAATTAATTGCAATCGGAAGTTTTTACTTCCTTCATTAGCATATGCAGATCTACAGTTAGAACAAGTAAAGCTCAAAATGCTTGAGGCACAGAAAGCAAGACTGGGAACAGGGATTCAGAAAAAATACAGCAACCTTCCGATGACAAAAGCCCTGATAGTGCCACTTCACAGCAAACAATCAGTCTTGAAACTTGAAAAAAAAACCCACACCACACCACACCCCGCCCCCCCCCAAACCTCCACACTACAAGTGGAATAAACAAAAGCCTTTGTTTCCACATGTCAACACCTACTGCACACACAAGTGTGGCTGACATTCCAATACTACTGTGTGGGGTGTAACATAAGAATGACAGCAAGAGCTGTCGTTCAGTGTAGAGACACTGATTCCAGTTGGGATTTCTCTAACAAAATTCCAAAAAGGAAGAACATTGGTTTTGACCAGTCCTTACTACCATCACAGGGTCAGCTAGCATTTGCATTTAGCAGTAAAGAGAAAGAAATGTTAAAGCAGAACTTTAGTCAACTCTGCTCAGCACTCTTAGAGGCATAGACTGTAAAGAAAGGTCGACAGAACACCTCAAGTCTCCTACCTGTCCAGTCTGCGACACTGGAAATGAATGGATGACAACAACAAAAGCACACCAGTGTTATCAGGCTCTTGTCTCCAAAGCTGCATGCAGTGTCTCTCTGCCGCTTCAAAGTCTCCTGCCTGATACTCACGATGAGCCAACTCCGCTAACCCTTGGAAGGAAAGCATACGTTTCGTTGGTTCTGGAGAATCACCAAAACATTTAAGGGGGGGGAAACAAAAAGTTAGATAATGGGAACAAAAAAAACCCAAAGCAAAACAAACAAACCAAAGCGAAGTGCACACAACTGAACAATAAAAATGTCTGAAATTACACAAAACACTGGAGCACATGGTAATCTGAACTCTCACATCTCCAAGTCCCAACCTGTTACTATTGGACTTGTACAGACCATGCTAGAAGCACCAGACTTCAGCAGCTAGTAACAGGAAACATGTAGACTGTAATTACTGCATTTGTAAGTATTCCCCCAAAATATAAAGATGTTCCTGACATATTGTACTTTGGTTCACAGCAGTAGAAGTGCTGTTAACAAAAATTGCTCTCCTCACCTTCTCCCACGACTGCAAATCTTATGCTTTGTAGTATTAAAAAAGTTCTAAAAACTTAACAGGGAACAAAGGACAGCAGGTAATGACTGCAAAGTATTTGAACAGAAGAAAGTTTTTCTGGGCCCGTAGTGAAAGCCCTTTAAAAAAAAAAAAAAAAAAAAAGAAAGAAAAAAACCCGACAATTTTTAAGATCCCTTGCATCCCCTATACTCAAACCAAAACATGCCATGAAACAAGACCCAGTGAGACAGACACACACTTCAGTGATCATGCAACTGGCCTACAGAAGGAACCATAGGTTACAGGAAAGGAGTTACTGCTTCTGGAGGCTCAGCTGGAAAGTGAGTGATAAAACAGTTTTAGGGAATCAAACTATCCAGTTCCAACCCCCCTGCCATGGGCAGGGACACCCTACCCTAGATCAGGCTGCTCACAGCCTCATCCAGCCTGGCCTTAAACACCTCCAGGGATGGGGCCTCAACCACCTCCCTGGGCAACCCATGCCAGGCTCTCACCACTCTCATGCTGAAGAACTTCCTCCTCACCTCCAGTCTCAATCTCTCCACCTCCTGCTTTGCTCCATTCCCCTCAGTCCTGTCACTACCTGAGAATCTAAAAAATCCCTCCCCAGCTTTTTTGTAGCCTCCCTTCAGATACTAGAAGGCCACAGTAAGGTCAGCTCAGAGCCTCCTTTTCTCCAGACTGAACAGCCCAAACTCTTTCAGCTTGGAAAACCCAACCCTGGAGAAGTGCTCCCTTTGAATCCTGCCTTCACACCAGTGGCTCTCACTACTGAAGCTTTTCATTTCTGCAAGTATTTTTTTTTCCTTTTTTTTCCTTTTTGCTCCAGAAGTCCAGCATTTTCAACAGCCTGCACTCAATTCCATTCATGAAACACCTCCCATCTTGACCTAGAGAGTTTTAAAATTCTGAATGTAAACGTAGCAGATCAACCCTTCCCAAAGCAAGGACACACCTCGGTATCTGAGTACACCTATCTCTGCAGTCAGGCACTTCAAAACCCCCAGACTCCCTATTTCACCTGGGAGAATTTTAGATAGATTACAAAATAATCACAAAGAGATTAGGTACAGAGCAATGAAATTGAGATGGATGTCAGTTAGTTAAATTGTTTTCAAACTCACCTTTTAGCACTAGCAGGTTTTGAGAATAAGACTGCAAATACCACAGATTAACTACAGCTGGTTTTCCAGATTGCCCCTGTCAGTGCTAGAAGCTTGTGAACTGGAACTAGCAAGGCTACTCACGCTCAGACACTTGACAAATTATTAGCCAACTGGCTTCACCCAGATTAGATTCCTGTTTTCTAGAAGCTTAGCTTTATACTTTCGAAACTATGACTAAGGGAGAAGTGGATTTCACTAGCTGGTTAAAACTACTGGCAATGACCAGCTACAGCTGTTATTTACGTGAGAAGGACGGCACAGTTTCTGGAAGCCCAAGGTGCTGAGAGAGCAACAGCTGTACTGCAGTACCAGAACACTGCTCCTGCCGCCAGCAGCCTCGCAAGTAGGGCCCCTCGGGCATGTGGTGTACTTTCAAATTCTGCTGACAGTACAGACACAGGGGATCTGTGCAGAGGAAGAGCATGCCTCCTGGACTCGAGTGAGTCATTTCTTCTTCAAATATGACAATCCCAAAAGTTTAAGACAAATTCTTACGAGCACTTAGAAAGAAGCTTCCAATCTTTACCTCAATGCTACGTTTTGCCAACTTAAGCAAAACGTGAAACTGAAGCTGCAATTCTTGGTGCAAGAGTGAAGCTGGTGTGTAAAAATGCTGTATTAAACTTCTGAGAATAAGAACTGCTAGCAAAGGCAACGAACTAAGTGACATGCTGTCATTCCCTTCCATTTATCAAGTCTTTTCACAAAAAACTCGCCCAGAAAAGACAAAGCAAGCCACTCCGTGTAAAACAGCCAGTCATCCACCTCCAAACCATCTTTGAGTTCATTGAAAAGCAGGAAAGTTGCAGCTGTATCACAGAAATCAAAAGAAAGTTCTGCAATTCAAAGCTGCAGCCATCAACAGTTGCTCACTGACTCCACTTCTTAGGAAAACAACTGCAGTGAGGAGTCGCCATCAGAACTCCTTATCAAAGCCTTGCATACATAAACTTAGCTACCTATGCTGACTCGTGCTACCTGCTTTGACCTTGGAAAAGTCTCCTGCATGCTATGACAGCGACAGCTCCTGAGACTTCCACACAAGCATGAAGTATCACTAACATACCCGAGGCCCCTTTTCTTCCCCAGGAATAACATGCTGACGACTCAGCCTTACTTTACTTAAAATCTAGGCCCACTTCCCCCTGGCAGGTGCGGGCGGCGAGCACAGGACTCTCGGAGCACGCAGCACTTTGTTCTCATCTTTAGCGGTCCAGGCTGCCAAGAGGATGCTGCAGCACAGCCAGATAAAAACAGCTGAGGCACAATGAAACACCATACCGCAGCTTTCCATCTCCACTTCTCTATCACCACCATTTCCATTTACATCCTGCACGGATATCCACCTCTTTCTCCACAGAACCTTTACTCCTATTTTTCCCAGACACAGTTTCAGCTTTTCCTGCCTTTCCCAGCCTGTGGTTACCGAAACCCTCAAACCTCTGAAGGGTAAAGCTGCGTCGTCCTTTCACTGAGCAGGTCTCTTTTTCTTGTTCCACAGGGAACGCAGATGCGTCCTCCTCTCATCTGTCCCTCAAGTTCTGAATCTAGAAACTAAAGGTAGAAGAGGCTCTTTCCGGACTAGAAGGCGCTGCCTGACTGTCTCAGAGGCCTGCAGCAGGAGATTCTCCACCAGCCAACCTACGCTCCGAGGCAGGTCCTGCACCTTCGTTCCCTACAGAAGCGCAGTCACCTGGCACTCAGATTACACTTGTGCCAGTAAGGACCGCACCGAGAGCTACCCGCGCCGCGCTCCTTCAGCGCCGGCCGCCAGTCGCCGCCGGGGACAGGGCTTGGGCAGTGAAGGCCATAACGGGAGCCACCGCCTCGCCCGGGCCGCCGCTTCTGGAAAGTTCCGCCGGGAGCAGGCCCGGGGAGCGCCGCGCGCGGGGCAAGCCAGTCGCATCCCGGGGGCAGAAGCCGCCGAAAGGCTCCGGGAGAGGGTAGGGCGCAGCCTTCACGGGGCTGCTGCGGCGCCGCCGGCCCCTGGCGCGCCCGTCCCCGCGCGGCAGGCCGCGATACCTGTGCTGTCAGCCACGTTCCCCACGGAGGTCGCCATCAGGAAAGCAGGACAGTGAGGCTCTGCCGAAGGCCGCGAAAGGACCGCAGGTGCGGAGGGGCCCACACAGCCGGTGGTGCAGGACCGAGCTGCCCGCAGACCTAGCGCGATAAGGCAACGGCTCCCGAAATGGCGGTGGCAGCCAACTGCCGAATGGCTGCTGCCGGAACTAGCTCCCCCCGCAAGTAGTCCGGGCGGAGCCAACCTGCGGTGCCTTCTGTAGGCGCTGTGCGGAGGAAGGATCCGTACCGGAACTTCCGCTATCGCCTACCGCCGAGCCCAGCCCCGGCGGGGACGCTGTTCACCGAGGGTAGATCGCTTTGTCGTCTATCGTCCGCGCTGGGACAAACGCGGCAGCGCTGCGCACGTGCGGCGCGGATTCCCTCGTGCACGGCGCCCGCGACTCCACCCGGGCCATAGCGGCGCGGCGCGGCTGCCGGAGGCCCAAGGCCAGAACGCTGCTCTGAGCGGGAGGGCGCAGCGGGGCGCGGAGGAACAGCCGTGGGGCTTCAACCTTGTCGAGTCTGGTTTGCAGCGCCTCAGGTGACAGCGTTCAGTAACAGCGGCTGCTCCGTCAGCCTGCGCTTCTTTATCACGTAACGCAACTGGAGAACGAGAGCATCTTTGTAGGCTTCAAGTACGGAGATGGTGAATCGTGGAAGGTGATCGGATTGCGAGGGAAGGTGTCTTTAGAAAGGGAGCTGGCTAGAGGAAGTTGAGATAACATAGAAAGTCCAGCACGGTCCAGCCTTCTCTTCCTCACACGTAAATCAACCTCTGCTGGTGTCTCACCAGGGGTCTTGCTGTAAATCAGCAGGAGTGTCCGGCCCGGACAAAAACTGAACACAGCTTGGACTGTTAGCACAGAACGCAGGCTTAGGAGGCAGCTGAATGTGAACTTCTGCGCCCAGAGAAATGAAGAGCCTGATTTAAATGAACATGCAATGCATGATGCAGGAGGGGGCACATGTAAAGGGCGACATGCAGTAGGCTGTAAATTCCAAATACCTCAGCCAGTGGGGAAAGGGAGATGGAAACCTGTGTCCAGGTTTTGGGATAAAAGGGAAGTTGCACCTTCTAGCAATCTCAGAGATGACACAGGAATTATTATCCCGTGGGCTCCCCCTTTATTTGAATGAAGTTACAGGACTCCTCTGAACAGGAGCCTCTAGCAAGGGACCAATTTCTACAGATGACAAACTATTAAGTCAGCAGTTTTCCTGAAGGTGAGAAAGATGCTGAACAATTAAGACTCATTACCAGGTCCACACCTCTCTCGGTTATTTGACCCTGAGGTTCACCATGCTAACACTGAGCATCAGAGGGGAAGGAGGGCAGAGGGATTCTTCTTGAAGCCTCTTCCCCAAAATTCACCTGAGTGGGAATGCAGCACGTGCAGGAGAGAATTCTGCATATATTAGCATGAGGAGGACGTTAATCACTTCCAGAAACACAATGAATGGGCCTGGCCTGCTGACCTGTGTGTTCTCTGGGGGCGCTCGCTGCGGTGCTCCCACAGCTGGAGCCATGCCCTGCGTGCCCAGCCCAAAATACAGAACTTCAGTCACTAGTGGGGAGGGCACTTGCTGTTTTCAGTAACACAGAACAGCCCTGGGGTCTGCACATGCCTGCCAGGGGACTCAAAATTCATCTCCTGCCAATAATGAGCCTTCCTGAAGATTCCAGTTACCAAATTCTGATTTCTGGGACTAGTTACAATTAAAAAAAAAAAAATACATAGGGCAGTATTCAAAGTTCCTAGGCAACTATCAAAACCAGTCAAGGGTGAAATTTCAGACACTCTGTTCCTGCAGTAGTCAGAGAAAAACCTTCCCTTGATGAAGTGAAAATACTTTATAGTTGTTGATCAACATTTTGTTCCGAGCAAGCATTTCTTTCCTGACAGATGTGCTGCAGCCAACAGGCCAGTATTACGAGCAATCAAAGTCTATAAACACAGACCTTACCTATCTTCATCTGCATTCTGGAACTGGTACAAGATACAATAAACAGAAACTTCAGCAGGACATGCTTGTATAAAGCTTATTTTTCACCATTTACTCAGTCACAAAACATCTTTTTCTAACCAATTAAAATACTATATATAAAAAACCCAAACAAAACCCAAACACTTCCTTGCTCGCAGGTCCACACTACACTGCTCCTTATACCAAACTGGGACAAGAGAAGTTCAGGAACTCAGAGCAGCCCAGGATGATCACCACCTCACAAAAGCAGGTTTATTCATCTGAGTCCAGGTCACTGTCTCCTGCAATGGAATGGAAGTCCTCACTGTCTTCCTCATCCTCCGATAGATGGACCTGGCTTAAGACACTTGGTCCACAACGCTGCTGTTCTTCTTCCTCTTCCTCTTCTGAGATCTCATATCCTCCAATGCTGCTGAAACTCGTGTCTCTTGTGTTGGATTTTGGGTCTGGCTCTTCATAGCTGCCATAACTAGAAGGAAGAAGATACTCTTACTATACCATCATTTCAAATCAGCTGCTGATACCAACAACTCTGGATTTAACTCCTGTATAAGTTCTCTGGCTTGAAGTCCTTGTGGAACACTGGGAACCACTGTGCACTTCAATCCTGTCTACAGCTAGCTTTCTAAAATACAGGAGCAGTTCTGATGAAGCAATTGCCTGCTGGCATCCTCAGCCCACTCTGGTAGATCACTCCAACACCTTCCATCTGAAACCTTTGCTGCAGACTATTGGCCTGACCCAACACAGCTACATGTACAGTAATTTATTAGACAAATGTCAATGATAGCATTAAGGGACTGGATTGCATGAGAAGAAAAAAAGAGCAGAGAATCTAATGCAAATAGCTTACAGGATGGCCAGAGGAGGAAGAGGAGGTTGGTATTCTCTCAGATGAACAGAGAAAAACAAAGCTGATATTCCTGTACTTGGCATTATATAATGAACTCCTTCCAAAATACAGAATGTGCATATTTCTATTCTTTTGGACTTAACTAAACCGAACTTTTAACTAAGGAAATCCTTATTCTTGGAGAGAAACAAAACTCCATAATCAGCTAAATCATGCTTTAACTCCTCCTTGTGGTTTCAGAGGCAAAATATACAAGTCTTTATCTGTCCTGCCTTTGAAAACCACTGGGTACAGGACATCATCTCACTTACAAGAAAGAATTTATTTTTTTTCCCATTTAACCAACATTTTTGTTACTGAAAATCTTAACAGCAAGACCAAATTTCTCTCAATAACAATTGCAGTTATGGGTTCAACACTGAAACCAGTGACAAAATAACTTCAAAGAAGTTTAAGTTACCTGATATTGCTGTCCTCCATAACATGGGATGTCTCCCCACCATCCCCTTCATAGGACATCATGCTCTCTTCATTGTCCATGCCCATCCGGGTGTTCTCTTGCAGCAGGTGAGGTTGTTTGGGTCTCACTGCGCTGGGCTCCACATCCGAGTCACTGCCACTCTCGCTCAGTTGTATAGCTGTGTAAGAAACCAACAGTTCACAAGTCACCAGCTGCAGGCCTACTGCCTTCGTTTGAAGGCTGCAGTGCTGTCACCCCAGAGCCTCACAAAGGCCTCCCTTGCTAGTTTTCTCAGAATGATGCCTCCTTCCTACCTAGCCATTTCCAGAAGGCACTGCTAGCAAGCATCGGAAGCTTGTCTGCATGGCGAGGTTTCTGCAGAAAACCAGGGAAACTATCTTAAGAACCTCCAGCCCCCCTCCCCAGCTTCTGGCAACACTAACCATACCACTTCACATCAAAATAAATGTTGTGCTTCTACTGAAGTGCCTGTTCCTGGCTCTCTACACCACATCCTGGCCCCAGCCTTCTCTGAATCACTTTCAGTATCGCTTTCTGAAATAAAATTGACCAGTTCTTGAGTTAACTCTGCTTTCTTCTGTGTTTGTACTTACAGCACTCCTATTCCACAGTTTTCAGTTCTATTTATGTTCACCTGGTTTTCTCATCTTGCTCTTTGGCCTCTCCTCCTCTTTGATTATTAAACCACCTGTCCTACATATCCTCATTGTGCACTATGCTCTCTACCGCCCGTTTTTGCAATGGAAGGATGAGCAGATCGGCTGCCTTTGTGAATAACCAGTTCCTATCCAACCTTTTTTATTAAAGGACACTTACATGAGAAAGGATTATCTCCCTCTTCTTCACTCCCATCATCATCATCCTCTCCATCTGACATGAGCAAATCTTCATAGAGGACACTGGCCTGGGGCTGCTGCGCTGATCCTTCTTCTTCATCAGCAAGATCCCCATCTGCATCTTCAACTTCCTAAGTCATAGAGAACAGGGCTAGTGAAGATCAAACAACACAAACTCCTGCTGCCATTCCCAGCAGTTGCCCATCCTCTAGCACACTTCATTCTGAAGTACTCACTTTGTAACGTGACATTTTTCAACTACATTTATGAGTCTGCCTATTGCCATCCTTGAGGGTGGCAGACACAGCAGGCGACCCCTACACTACAGAGACTTCTACCACAAGTATGCAAGTCAACACAGAAGACTGTGGCTGGGATTTCTGTAAATACACTCACTGGGGCTGGAGTCTTAGGTTTCCCATCATCATCCTCAAACCCTTCAATATCTACGTCAGAGTCTTCCTCGCCCAGCCTACCTCGCCCCTGGCGCATCTGAATGGGGAACACAAACAGCAATTCCATCATTAGCAAACACCAGGCAGTACACAGATGTATCCACACATACACAACAGCGCTGAGGCACTGCTGGCCAGAAACCAAGGGCTACACTGACATCTGCACCACACAGTGGTGCAGGAGTACACAGGGGGGAAACTACAAAAAGAATTATTTGTGTATCAGCCTCAGCAAGGATTCCAAAACCAGGGAGCACACAGTCTCTACAGACATTTCTGTCCTGAGGTGCTCATTCTGGAAAAGGGAGCCTGCAGCCTTACAGCAGCAGAGCTCTCTATTTACATGGATATTCCTGGGAAATAACATGAGATATTAAAGAGTGCTTATTTGCACTAAATATTTTAAAAGCAGGCAGTTTTCAACAAATCTTCTCCTGCCCATCTCTCTTCTGTTCTTCCCTCTGTCACCATAAGTCCAAGGCAGAGAAGAGACACAGATTTTGTCTCTATAAATTCAAAGTCTGTACAAAAGTTGAAACTTCAAAATCCAGAAGGCCTTCTCAAAGCTACAGAGAGGCACAATACTAGATGGAAGTATTCATATCCAACCTCTGTCTGGGTTTTTCAGAAGAGGTCTCACTAATCTTTCATGGCCCTTCTCACCTCCTTTCATGGTCGTATTTCTGCATCTCCTTCTGCTATTCCCTCTCTTCCAACAATTTTTCTTCTTGTTAATACAGAATAAAGACTAAGAAAAAATAGTTACTGTAACAGCTCTGTTTATAATGATTTAATACCTTTAACCACTCTGCTTTTTTTTCCCCTCCTTTTACAGCTACAAAGTACCTACAGTGGCAACCATCTCTTCCTGGGTGTTTGAACAGTTTCTAGTATGTCACTGGATAATCTCATAAACAACCTACTGATCATATTGGCCTCACTCATGTTGATAAAGACGTGTAGAGTAGTGTCAGGAGGACGCAGCCAGGCTCTGCCCAGGGGTGGCCAAGGACAGGACAAGGGGCACCGGGGCTGAGCTGGAGCAGAGAAGGTGCCACAGGAACAGGAGGGAAAACCTTCTCCCTGTGAGGGTGCTGGAGGCCTGAAGCAGGCTGCCCAGAGAGGTTGTGGAGTCTCCTTCTCTGCAGACCTTCCAAACCCACCTAGATGCATTCCTGTATGACCTGCCCTGAGTGATCCTGCTCTGGCACGGGGTGGGGGATGTGTGATCCCTCTGAGGTCCCTTCCAAACCCTACGTTCTGTGATCTTCCTAATCTGCAGAATACACTTCACCATTTCTCTATTCAGAATCAACGATGGGTTGCACATAAGTGCTTTGTAGCATGAGTCACCAGGTTTCTGCTCCCACAAGGAATGAAGCAAACAAATATCTGGCCTTAGGCAGATTCTTTTGCAGCTTTGGTTTCTCTATCCTTTGTTTTTCAGCCTTCATTCCTGGTGCTCCTGATATTTTCCCTTTTTCCTCAGAGCAGTCAAAACGAAGGAAATTGCACAACTTTTGCAAAGGATTTCCTTCTCTGCTGCTGCAACCTGATCTTTGTCACCTGTTTCCTACAAAGAATTGCTTCCTGTCAGTAATTTGCTCATACAACTCAACTCTCCAACCACATGAAAAAATGGAGGATTCTGACCTGAGTTCCTCGCTTCTCTGGGGTAGTGATGGGAGTGTCCATAGTAGACAAATTGCTCTCATCTTGATAGATTGAAGCATCATGTGACATACTGAGGGAAGTGTTGGTGTCATACAAATCAGGTGGCTAAAGTATATGTGGAAACAGGAGACATAGCATTCTCAGGCACTGAACTGAGACTAGAACAGTATCTTGACAGGCAGGACTGGGGTTCAGGATTCAATGCAAAATGCTTTTTTCTGGCATGGTGTTTACATCATTAAACACTGCTTAATCAAAATGAGCTGATTCCTAAAGAACAAACATGGCAAAATGCAATGGCTCATCACTTCAGGATTGAAGCTTGCCAAAGAACAGATCTGAGAAGTCAGCATTTCTGTGCAGTGCAATCCTACAGAGGCTAACATTAGAAATGGGCTCAAAAAGGATTAGACAGATTTATGACATCTTTCTGCAGCTCATAAATACAGTGGTTCAGATACAACACCAGTTTAAGGTGCCTGAACAGCCAGTTGCCAGAAGCAGAGGCTTCAGTGTAAGGATCACTGGATGTTTGCATCCACTTACTTCTGGTCCCTGCAGAGAGAGAACATTTGATTACATCAGCCTTTGGTTTGACTCAGCATGGTCCTTTTCATTTCCATTCCTAAGCCTGAAATTGTGTTGCAACCACAAATATTGCTATCAGAACTGGGAAGAGTCTATCACACGTGAAGTAGCAAAGCTTCAACTTTCAATCAATTCTGTGTAAATCACTGTCTCGAAAGTCCCTAAAGCTGGCAAAAGCAACAAAAAGGGAAGCTGGGTATAGTGTTCTAAAAGCCAATCTGTAGTTTGCATGCCATTTGACTTCTGAAGAGTTACTGCAATCTGTAGTAATACTTTGATAAATACACAGTTTATACATCACAACAATCCTTAAGAAGTTAAAAGCAGCAAAAATATCACTTTAATTAGGTAAAGCAGGCTTCCTAAGAATTTAAACAGCCATGTAAGCCCAGATGGCTCTCCACCTAATAGAGTGGGTTTTTATATCCTGAAGTCTAACTCCTGAAGACAGTTGTGGGGAGATAAATATTAGTCATACTTCACTGAGCACATTAGGCAGTTTCTTTGCTCGTAGCAATAAGCCTCTTCAACAGTATCTCCATCAGCTTTCTGGCTCCTGAGCATTAGAGTATTGCTGGGTTTTCCTCACCTTCTCCTTACCTCCTCATTGTTTGCTTTTGAGGGTTTCTAACTGCTACACTTGCAGAGTATTTGGATCCCACCAACATTGAGTTGCACCTGACTCTACACAGCTCATCTTGAGACCAGTTTTGCAGGCTGCTTGGGAAATTACCTTGTCTCAGGGAAATCACTCTCTGAAGCATTATAACCACTTTTCATATTTATCATTAGAAAGCAGCTGTTAGCACACCACCTGACAAGGTACTCTACTAAAGACAAACTGCAGACAGCTGCAGAACGGCACCTCAAGATCAAACATCCAGGAGACTGAAACTAGAAGAAAGGAAGTGAAAACTTTGCTTGGTCACTTGCCTGTGGAGTGTAGGGACCAGGGGTCATAGGATCAAGACTTTCCAGATCTGCCTCCTCTAGTGCTGCTTCCTTAGCTGTAGAGATGTCTCTCTCAAGTTGAGTCAGGTGCTCGTCATACTACAAACAAAGACCTTTGCTAAGTTACAGAACAGAAAAATCAAACATACAAAACTGTGACTCTGCAGCTGTCCACATACCTCAGCCAGAGTTTGGTAACAGATGTTTACAATCTCCTGGGCTGTTTTTGTATATTGACTGTCCGGCCCTGTAGTGAAAAACAAACCTTTTTATGGATTTGCTGAGTTTCAGCGGCTGAGACAGTCACTGGGTTTGGTTACACAGCTCTCGTGACACAGATGCCTAAATCCTAACACTTCCCAGTCTAAGGAGACACATAAAGCAGGTTTCGTATTCAGCTAACAAAGAGCAGCCAGTCTGTTCCAGCATTAAAAACATTATTTAGGAGGCAGGAAGGCTGTACCCTGTCAGTCTCAAGGAGATTCCCAGAAACAAATCACTGAAGCACAGATGTGTACTGAACACGTTGAAAACCCTCTCCAAATGGTAAATAAAGCACCATGTGACAATGCAAACCCCACTGTTTTAAGCATCTTTTCTCTCAGCAGGAAAGAACAGCAAAGCAGCAATCAAGCTCGGGATTCACAGCTTCAGGCCTCAACATCACTACAGAAGAGCCCAGATTTAAGCACAGAAGGCAGCTGAAGCCTTACTGTCACCACCTACCATTGTACTTAATGCTGTTGGCAAGTATGAGGTTAACATCGTCCAGGAAAGTCTCTCTGTTCTGGTATTTGTGTTTGGAGATATTCTGGAAGAGATTGTCAGCCATTAAGTCACCAAGTCTGAACATCTCTCAAGTGGCTGCTCAGCTGAAGCTACACACCTTGCGGATAGTCTCCAGATCCATGGGATTAGTGATCACCTTGTAGTAATCAGGAACGAACTTTTTATTGACTGGATGGTGAAATGGCCAGGACTGAGGAAGAAAAAAACACACCGAACAGACAAGTTTAGAAAGCTGCGTAGATTTTTTCACAGTTCAAGCAGTACACTGCTCCAACACAGTACATGCAGGCACAGTACACTGAATATGACACTAAACATGACACTGAAGTCCTTCTCTGCTCTGGTGAGACCTCACCTGCAGTGCTGCATCCAGCTCTGATGCCCCCAGCACAAGGACACTGAACTGCTGGAAGAGGATTTTGTAGAGCAATTCTCCAACACTCAAAATGTGAGTATTTGTGACAAGTCATCTTGGGTCCAGTATTTTAGCTTCAAGAGGGATGCAGCAAAAAGAGCTACCACTTGAATTTTTTTAATAAGATGGACAGTAAACCCTCTCTTCTTCTGTCTAACCAGGACAGAATATTGTTCCTTACTCCATTCAGACACAATATATTGAATATGGCACTATATATGACATTGAAGTCCTTCTCTACTCTGCTTTGGTGAGATCTCACCTGCAGTGCTGCATCCAGTCCTGGTGCCCCCAGCACAGGGACAGTGAACTGCTGGAGAGGGTCCAGAGGAGGCCACCAAGATGATTAGAGGCTGAAGCACCTCCCCTATGAGAACAGGCTGAAAATGTTGGGACTGTTCAGCCTGGAGAAGAGAAGGCTCCAGGGAGACCTTAAAGCAGCCTTCCAGTGCCTGAAGGGGCTCCAGGATTTCAGCCTGAACCAAGCCATGCTTACTGCTTCTATTACAAAGAGTGCCTGAGCCATTAGTGCAGGTAAAGCTCACCAAAACCTCCCCACCCACAGCCCACTGCTGGAATCTGCTGCCTCCTCAGGGTTATGCTTTGCTCTGCATATGCTGCATGTCAGTGCCTAAGCTGCAGTTCTATTTGGCCCCTACAAAAGAGGCCTTGAGCAGTTCTCACTGACAGAACAGTTGGTCTGTCCTCCAGCGGCTTCCTGCTACAGCAAACTGTCACAAAGAATGGCCAAAAAGATCTCAAGGAAGCCTTCTGTGGGGGCAGCTTGTCCCAGGGCAGATCAACTCACCTATGCTCACGTCACTCCAGTTAATGCTTCTGGAAGGCCTAAGAGCTTACATGTGTGAGCAGCCCAACCAAGTCAACATCTTACTGTAGTTTTGGATGGGACTCACACAAAGCGAGTCCAGGCCTGGACACCTCAGGTACAACAGTGCCCAAATGGAATTGCTACAGAAAGCTACCTGCAACTCACCTACCCTGTGCTGACAGCCCAGAAGCCACCCCTAGCCCGGGTTGCAGCAAAACAAGTGTGACCAGCAGGTCAAGGGAGCTAACTGCCCCTTCCACTCTGCTCTTGGGAGATCCCACCTGGACCTGGAGCTCTGATGCCTCCAACACAAGAAGAACATGGAGCTGTTGGAGAGGGTCCAGAGGAGGCCACCAAGATGATGAGAATGATGGAGAACGTCCCCTATGGGGACAGACTGAGAGACTTGGGGCTGTTCGGCCTGGACAAGAGAAGCCTCCAGGGAGACCTTACAGCTGCCTTCCAGTACTTGAAGCTGACTGCAGGAGAACTGGGGAGGGACTTGTGACAAGGGGTGGGAGTGCCAGGATGGGTGACAATGGCTTTGAGCTGGGAGAGGGGAGATAGAGATTGGAGATGTGGAAGACATTCTTGAGAGTGAGGGTGGGGAGACACTGGCACAGGTTGCCCAGGAAGGCTGCGGATGCTCTCTCCCTGGAGGTGCTCAAGGCCAGGCTGGATATAGCCTTGAGCAACCTGGGCTGGTGGGAGGTGTCCCTGCCCATGGTAGGGAGTTTGAACTGGATGAGCTTTGAGGTCACTTCTAACTCAAACCATTCTATCAATCAATGACTGAATCCATTCTGTGCAGTTCTGTTTGGTAAGCTGAAGCTGTTTTTTTCAATACTACACAAACTCTGTGAGTGCTTGATAAACCTGAGTAACTAGGAACCAGCCTGTGCTTCGTTTGCACCTGGGAACTGTAGCTTTGCAGAGTGCTTTCAGAGCTCAAAGCAAGTGCAAAAGAAGTGTATGCTTTGGATTGATCATGCTACGTGAAAAGCAGTGACTTTGTACTAGCGGGAGGCTGACACCAACAGTACCCAGGAGTGAGCACAGCAGGAAAAGAACCTGGCACCCAGCCTTGGCTTCTGGACCTTTGTGCTAGTGAAGGGGACGAGCACAGGAGTGTCTATGGCAGTAAGAAAATCACAGCCTACCTCTGCGACAGAGCACTCTTGGGCTTAGGGGGCTGGTTTGCTTTTGTTGGAGAGAAGGGGGTTGTTTTGTTTGGGCTTGTCTTTTGCAGTGCCCTAACAATATAAATGCAGCCACAGGACAACAGCACCATCAGCAGCACGTTCTCCACAGCACACACACATGCTCTCTACTCAGGCTACATACATCTGGAACTGCCATCATCTTTTGAGTGACAATGTTATCCAAAATGAAGGAAAATGCCACTTGATCATCATCATCCAGGAGAGGATTAATTGCTTTCTCTAATCGAGCCAGTTTATCTTCCTTCTGCAAGAAAAGCAAGGAACATCAATGGCTTACTCCAGATTAGTAACTATCAGTATACTCTGTCACGAAGAGACTCCCACCCACTTTTTTATGAATTGTGTGTAAGGGAGGACAATAGCCTGGCCATCAACCTGCATACATGATAAAGTAACTTGAGTGACAAATGAACATCTGTTTACTGATAAAGACTCCAATGTTAGCTGTTTAAAATCATAAAAATTCAAACACAACCCAGGCTGCAGACAGGAGTTTCCTTATTCGTCTGCTCTCTTTAAAGCTCTCTGTTTTATCTACTTATGCTCTTTATCCTCAGACTCCTCGACCAGCTCTGATCATCCCCCTGGCTCCATTCTGATTACAACTCATTCACAAGACTTGCCTCTTTCAGCTTTTCATCACACAGGTCCAGCATAGACTGAGATATCTGTGTCAGTGAGTGCTTCGGCCCTGCAAACACACAGCAAATTCAGTCAGATACTCCAGCCTGATTAAAAAGGAAAATCATGGCAGTCTGACTTCCTGCTTACTCCTAAGGCATCCCTGATTCTATTTCTAGCACTGCTGGCAGCATATCCTCAAGTATATCCTGAAGAGACACAGTTTAGTGTGGATTTTATATGAGATAAGGTTATTTATAGCAAATATTCACACTTCTGGTATACATTCTGTCAAGGTTTGGAAACCCTATGGGAATGCAGCTGTGCCTGTGGAAGCCTGGCCTCTAAGCCCTCCCTGGCAAAACTTTAGGAGTTGAAGTCATGAAATTTTTATTTTCTTCACTAAAAACAGAAACAGTAAAGCAGAACTGCTAAGGAAGGTAAGATGGACATCCCACGATTCTTCAGCCATAGGTATTTGCAGAAGAACTATGTAAAAGATCTCATTTATTAAGATAAAAATAATAGAATAATAAAAGAGAGCAGTCAAGGCACAAAACCTGTCAATGTCACCCTGAATGCTGCACAGCCCAGAGATACTCTGGGCAGCTGGGAGGTTCTTCTGTCTGTCAAGAGGTTAATGAAAGAGAATAGGTTTAGACTGGATCTTAGCAAGAAGTTCCTTCAGCACGAGGGTGGTGAGACTCTGGAACAGGTAGTACAGGGAAGTTGTGGATGCCTCCTATCTGGAGGTATTCAAGGCTATGTTGGATGAGGCCTTGAGCAGCTAAGAAGTGTCCCTACCCATGGCAGGGGAGTTGGAGCAGATGATCTCTGAGGACCCTTCTAACCTGAGCCATTCTGTGAAGTTAATACTTTTTGGAAAAAGACCTTTCCAGCAGTGGTCAGAATACAGCTGACCTGCAGTTGCTCAGTCAATCAGCACTTCTCTCCAGCAGACACAAGCTCTACACCAGAACTTAGTTTATTTTCTTAAGTTTTTTGGAACTTTGCAACCTTCCCAAAGGGGGAAAAATTATTGCAACTAAGAACCAAACTATGCAAAATTATTACAGCAAACTGTACTAAAAGTTGCATGCTCCAAGGCAATGTTTGTACTGGAAGATTCGTAGCATTGGGAAAAGAATCACAGAATGTCAGGGGTTGGAAGGAACCTCCAGAGATCATCCAGTCCAACCTCCCTGCCAGAGCAGGGCACCCAGAGTACAGCACACAGGCACAAATCCAGGGGGGTTGGAAAGTCTCCAGAGGAGACTCCACAACCTCTCTGGGCAGCCTGCTCCAGGCCTCCAGCACCCTCACACTGACAAAGTTTCCCCTCCTGTTCCCTGGCACCTCTGCTCCAGCTGGCACCCAGTGCCCCTTGTGCTGCCCTTGGCCACCCCTGGGCACAGCCTGGCTGCGTCCTGCCCACACTGCCCTGCACATCTTTAGCACAGCACTGAGGGCAGCCCTCAGGCTCCTCTTCTCCAAGTTCCAAGTCCCAGTTCCCTCAGCCTGTGCTCAGAGGAGATCTTCCACTGCCTGCAGCAGCTTGGGGACTTTGAAGTTCACAAGTATCTCCTTACCACTCCATGTCTGAAAGCAAGAAGCCAGGACACTCACAGGGTAGTCTACTGAAAACAATGTTTTGCTCAGCTTCACTCCCTCTGAAGGGGCTGTGCTAGACTTTTCTTCTGTGCAGTTTGACTCAGCACATGCACCCATTTCTTCAGTCATTGATAGGTTCCACAACACAGTCATAGAATGGTTTGAGTTGGCAGGACCCTCCAAAGGTCATCCAGTCCAACACACCTGCAGTCAGCAGGAACATCCTCCACTAGATCAGGTTCCCCAGAGCACTGTCAAGTCTCACCTCAAGTATCTCCAGGGGTCGGACCTCAACCACCTCCCTGGGCAACCTGTTGCAGTGTTCCACCAGCCTCGTGGTGCAGAACTTGTTTCTCACATCCAATTTAAATCTCCTCTTCTCTAATTTCAAACTGTTGCCCCCCATACTATCACTGCAGGCCTTTGTAAAGTCTCTTTCCATCCTTCCTGTAGTGCCCTTCAGGCACTGGCAGGCTGCTATTAAGTCTGCCCGGAGTCTCCTCTTCTCCAGGCTGAACAACCCCACTTCTCTCAACCTGTCCTCATGGCAGAGGTTCTCCAACCCCCTGAACTTCACATACTACACCACAGTCATCAGTTGGTTACTGATAACACAACGACCCACTGCTTTCTCCTTTATGAATTAGCTTGCTAACCTTGATGGTCGGTCAGATACACATGGAGAAGTGTCTGCTTATGTTCGCCATCTGACGGTGACTTTAATCTGCTCTCCCACTGCTTTCATTAGTTGTAAAAGCTCCACTCCTCATACATGTACAACACACCAGCAGAGGAAGCTTCCCTGCACAGTCAGCAGCTTACCATTGTATGTGGCACTGTTCTTAACAATGAGCTCCAGGTGCTCTCTGAACTCCTCTCGGGAGGGGTACTGCCGCTTGCGGACGTTCTCACGCAAGGTCTGCAGATCCATAGGCCGAGTGATGATCTTGTAATAATCTTTGACAACTTTGGGATTTACAGGGGTATGGAAGGGGTACGTCTGAGGATGAGAAAAGGAATGCTTAACACAGTACTGGCACAGCTAACCTCATTTTAACCTCCACATCTGAACAGGCGCTATCACAGAAAATGTTCACACAATCGGTTCTTTAACCACACCAAGGAGAACAGGATAAGCTCAGTCCCACAGCAGCTAACACTTTCTCCTACAAAACGTTCCTTAACACCGTGAGAAGAAGAAATCTCTCTCAATTCTCGGGCAGTATTTGGTGCCTGGCTGATGCCCCAGTCGCTCCCCCAGAGCTGGCCTGACAAAGGTGCCCATTTCCACCTGCCCCTAGGCATCCCTTGTGGGACAGAGGCCTCTCCCACAGCCTTTCAGATGCATTTATACTTGTTTTGAAGGCCACTTTTACAATTATGCAGCACATAAGAAACTGAATTTTCAATTCTCATTTTAACTCAACTCTTCTATTAACTCTTTTGATTATGCACGTTTCTGGTTAATCTAGTCAGAAACAGAAAAGGACCCAATGCTCACCAGTGACACACACCAAAGCATTCCACAGCACGGGGGAGGCAAGCGGCACAGCACTCATCTGAGCAAACACCAGCCTGATCTTGGTGTCTACAATGCACAACCTACTTTGACCACATTGCTTAAGCAATGTTTGTGGTCTCAGAGCCTCCACTTACATTAGGAAGATCCCTGATGTCGTTGATGATGCCCTCTAAAATGGATGACAGTGTCACCATGGGATCTGTTCGCCGTCGATGGATAGATTTATGAGGACGCTGAAGAAATGAGAGGCAGAAAAATTGAGGCAGTTCCAAGGTGCAGGATACTCACCCCAGAAATCCTAAGCAATTTGGTTCATTAATTCACTGGGCAGCCATCTGAGTGGCCCACGGAGGAGTCACAGGAGCAGTAAGCAACTAGCCAGTTGGTACAAACAGAACTAGGATGCTGCCATCAGCTCAGGATCACCTGCACTCACATTCAGGTAGTCACAGTGAACAGTGGTCCCCACTCGCCGCTTCTTCTTTGGAGGAAGCTGCTGCTTAGGAAACTTCAGGACCAGCGACTTCCTGCGAACCTCATCCGCACTTGGGGAAGAAACAAAAATGGTCATGGATTCTCCAGCCTGTTTGTGAATCCAGACCATTTCTCCCTCAGAACTGGTGCAGGCCCCATCTGCCCTAATACCAAAGACACATTCCAAATCCTGTAGTAATGGTCTGTGGGAAGGTCTGACACTTCACTTCCACGATTAATATACACCTGAGTACTTTCCACTAAGCTCTACATCGTTTTTTCCTACTACCCTTTGGTACCTCTGCTTCTTCCCATACCTCTCAATCAATTGTTTGCCCAGGACAATTTTTGTTCCTTCTACTTTGATGAGCTCTTCATTGTCATTGTGAATTACTGTTTTTTCCAGCTCTTCCTCCTGCTCCTCTGTCATTGCAACAGGATTAGAAGGTGGGGCGTTGGTTTGGTAGTAGAGAGGGCAGAACTTATTAGTCCTCATATGGCCAATTGCACCGCATGCTCCACATTTTAACTGCAAAAATAAGACAACAGATAAGAATCCACACAGAAGCTGCTAGCTCAGAGGCAAAGTATCAACAGAATCCCCTAGCCAGACTTCTAGGACACTGCCGGAACAGCAAACCTCTGCCCTCCCAGGACCTGTTAGCACACTTCACACGTGAGTGTGCTTACTTTCAAGTCTGGACGCTCTTTCATTTTCTTAGGCTTCTTTTCTGGAGGGCCCTTGAGTTTCTCTTTCTCTTGGTTCCGTTTCAACCGCCGCAGTTGTTCTTGGATCCTGCGTCGTTCCTTCCGCATCTCCTCGCGGTGCTGTTCGTCAAACAGAGCAAACTTCCGTCTGGGCAAAGAACAGAACCACCAAAACAAAACACAGGAGTCTTTCAGCCAAGCTGATGTACTCAAGTACTCTTCTGCCAGCTCACTCACTGAACACAATTCCCAACACCCTCCACACAGCCGGCTATTAAATTTCTCTCCACACAATTACATTGCTGGACTTTTACACCGAATTCTACATTTCCTCATACTGCAAACAGAAGGGAACACTCTACAGGTGAAGTTAAAGAAAAAAAAAAAAATCCTGAAAGGAAAGGATGGCAGAGGCCTCACATAAACTCCTCGTCCTTGGTGGTCCGTATGCGGCAGTAGGCATCGATGACGGCTGCCTTGCGCACGGTCTCGCACCTCACGTACTCCTTCCCCTCCTCGTCTCGGAATGTGCGGTATATTTTGAGGCGGCGGCCAGTGGCAGAGGAATTAAGGCTGGTGACAGAGGCAGTGTCATCATCTTTGTGAGAGTTTGCTGAGGCTCCAGAGGCTGATGCTGCAAGAGAGTTGATTTAATTTGTACTTTTCCCACACCAAAGAAACATCACTGATTAAATATAGAACACAGCCTTGGTGTAAAAGCTTCCCCAGTCAGGAACACCTAAGCAGCAGAGTCCTGGTTCTTTTCATGTGTTCATGTTCTCTTGCCATGACACAACATCAGCCAAAAATCAAGGGTAACCTACTGAGTTATCCACAGAGATGATAAAGCCAGAAGGAACAGCTACAGTCATCAAGGGCCTGCAGGTGCCTAGGTGCAATCTGTAAGGCAACTGCAGCATATCCCAGCAGACTGCTTATAGTTCAAAGTGGGCTTGATCCCAAGGATGGAGATCAGGCAGAAACTGAAAATTAAAAAATATCCAGTTCCCCAGTTCGTGATACAGCCACTGGGCTGGCCTTGTCTTATGTGACCATAGAAGCTTCCCAGCACCATCTACGATTTTGGTTGAGAGATCTTAAGACAACACTGCGGTATTTTCATAACGCAACAATCCTCCACAAATCTTCCTCATTATCTCTGTATTATTCCAGTAATTTTTTAACTAGTGACTCACTCCCAGTCTGTGCTTCCAACAGCAACAATAATGGCGACCCAGACAGAGCAGAGCTTTGCTCATAGACAATGCAACAAGTAATGGAAGTGTTCATGAGCAGCATCACACACCACACACACAGAAGTTCGTTCACTTCCAACCAGGGACGTGTTGAGTTCTCTGTTGAATGCACTGAAAAGGAACAGGTGTCCAGGGGATCCGGAGCTGGCAGCTGCCCAACTACCTTCCAAACACACTGTTATAGCACACAGTACAGCAGACAGTGCTATCCACCTACATACTCTGCCTGCTTCACATCCACAGCTGTGTTTAAACAGAAGATCCAGTCTGAGGACCCTAAGATGGTTGCAGGGACCATTGTAAACACATCTTGAGAGAACTGCTCAAAACCACCCCCCTCATAAAAACCCAAACAAACCCAAACAGAGATATCTGAAGAAATATCAGTAAGTTTATAGGCCCAAATAAGCAAAGCTGTGGGGCAAAGAAAACACTTTACACGCATTTTCAGCTAGTAACTGCTCAGCAGAAGGAAGCAGCACCACCTAAGTGTGTCTGTACAAGCAGCATGTGTAGATTCCTTCCTTCTTTTAAGGAAGACACTTACAGGATCACAGGATGTCAGGGGTTGGAAGGGACCCAAAGAGATCAAGGCCAACCCTCCTGCCAGAGCAGGACCAGACAATCTAGCACAGGGCACAAAGCAACACATCCAGACAGGCCTTGAAAGTCTCCAGAGACGAAGCCTCCACAACCTCTCTGGACAGCCTGTGCCAGTGCTCTGGGACCCTTACAGTCAAGAAGTTCTCCCTTGTGTTGAGGTACAACCTCCTGTGCTGCAGCTTCCATCCATTGCTCCTTGTCCTATCCCAGGGAGCAAGTAAGCAGAGCCTGCCCCGCCCCGCCCCCAACTCCTGACCCTTAATCCTATTTATAAACATTGATTAAATCCTCTCTCAATCTTCTCTTCTCCAGATTAAACAGCCCCAGGTCCCTCAGCTTCTCCTCATCAGGTACTGTTCTGGTACATTAATCATCCTCATAGCCCTCTGCTGGACTCTCTCCAGCAGATCCCTGTCCCTCTTAAACTGGGGAGCACAAAACTGAACGCACTACTCAAAATGGGGTCTCACCAGGTGTCCTGGAAGGCTTAGAGGCCTAAAACATGTCCTGACTAGCCTCACCCTTCTGATGACAGGAAAAGCAAGGCAAACAACGGCTTGGGCCACTAGGTCCCCTCCCAAAGTGATAAATAGGTAACCACAGGTGTTTAGGTACTTGTTAGTGTCTAGCCAAAATAAGGGTAAGCAAGCCCTGGTTTCACCTAATATGGTCAATTTGGCAAATGCCATTCTGATTGGTGAATCTGTGTGCCCAAAGGAGCTTTTGCACTCAGGCACATAATATAAATGGAGCTAAGTTGTAAGCAGCTGGGCTGCCTCTGCCTCAGTGTGTGCTGCTCTGCTCTACATTCTGCTCTGCCTCACTGATCTCAGCTTGGACAACCTGTTCTGCTCTGCCTGTTCTTAGCCCTGATGTTTTGGGCTTGACCTACCTGGAAACTGAAGTGCTTCAAGTTTACCAGGAGCAGGCATTAAGTGCCTCAAGACGTGGTGAGAAGTGCCACTGACATTGTGCTCTCTGCACATCTGCAAGAGATCCTGCCTGCACCTCTGCAAACCTCTGTGCCAAGAGGAACCAGGATCAGGTCAGAGATTGTCTGCCTCTTTCCCAGCACCCTGCTAGAGCCTGGGAAGATCTAGAAGCCTCTCAATGGCTATCAAGACACTCAGCAGTTCCAACACTATCTTGAAATTCCTACTCCACTGCCATGAGTAGAACAGACTTTTCCCTAGGGCTCCAGGCTGCCTTTTATTTGTAAGTGGGGCAAAGCCATTTTGAGGCTAACCTTTTCCAATTTTCTGATTCTCTTAAATGAGCGACTTGCCCATAAGGATCCTTGTGGAGATTTTCCTGACCAAATTAGAACCCAAATGTAACTGGTTTGTATAGAGTTTGTGGGCAGGGCTTTTTGGAAATAAAATAACTACATATTTCATAATTCCTGCCTCATTCGTTGCCCCAATAAAATCACCAGGGCACTGCCTGCTCTTCCATCCCACACTTACTGAGCTTGCTCACTAGGATGTCATGGGAGACAGTGTCAAAGGCCTTGCTAAGGTCAAGGTAGACTACACTGCTCTCCCTGCATCTACCCATGCAGTCTCCTCTGAGAGGCCAGATCAGCACACTTCACAGGACAGAGCTCTGCATCCCCTCCTCCCAGGTACATTCCAGTAGCTGCAGTTACTTACACAGCCCTTTTTTGTCTCTCCTGTCCTTTTTGCCCCTCTCTTTGTCATTGCCACTGTCTTCTCCCAGAAGCATCCTTTGCAATTCCTTCCGCTCCTGCTCTTCTCTCTCCCGAGAGAGCTGAGAACTAGTTTTCTTGTTCTGTAACATGTTCTCAATATTCTTTCCCATCTCTTCAAAGTCACTGTCTTCTGCTGAGCTGCTATCTGTGTCTGTTGACAGGATCTCAGTGGATTCCAGAACCCTGAAAGAGGAGGTGACATGAAAGTCTGTTAGTTTTTTAATCCCCCTCTCCCCACAAAAAAACCAAAAACTCAGCTTGCTGCCTTACCAGAAACACAAAGGTAACTTTCAAACCGTGGCATCATTTTTAATGTTGGAAATTACTAGTAGAACTAAAGGCACAATATATTCCCTCCTGAGTCCTCCTGTAACTGTCATGCCCAAAAGATTAATGGTTCCAAGCCAGTCTTGTCTAACAGGTTGATCTCTTCACCATCAACAGTGCTGTACTCTCTCCCTGCTCTCAGGTCTTGGGTCAGAACAAACACCACACTCACACTTCTGGCAGTTCTAAAGAAGCACAGAAATGGTAGCTGCTACTCAAGAAGATGACAAACTGCCAGCAGGACACCTCATGCCATCATACACGGCAGACTATGCAACTCATTCTAGTTTTCAAAAATGTCTATGACAGCAAGACACTAAGGCTCATCCACGTTTGTATTAAGAGCCAAAGTCTTCTTTCCCAGTGCTGTATTCTGTGGGCACATGCAGTTGAATCCACATCTCTGCCACTGCCCACCAGTCACCAGTGTGCCCCAGGCTTAAATAGGGCTGGAAACTTACAGTGGAGACAGGGTGGAGTTCTAGGCTGTAACAACAGATAAGAACTTACTTGTTTTGTAAATCAAAGATGCGCTGACACTCTTCTTTGTATCTCTCCTGATGTTCTGCTACAGAAAACCGAGAGCCACGAGCAAATTTGCTCATGGGACCCTCCCCTGAGCGCGCCTGCTCCGTAGACATCGTCCGCACCACATCAATCACTTCCCATCGGGACAGCTTCTTTATCTGCAAAGAGGGAGACAGACTAGAAATGGCTTTAAAGACGTGCAGTTGAGGTAGCTGACTGTGGATTTCCACACCAGATCAGAGAAGAAACCCTTCCACCATTACTGAAGAGGACTCTGCAACCTGCTCTGGGTTCCCACTCACCTCCTCTTCAGGCACTCCAAATTTACGCAGAAGCTGCTTCGCGTTTTTGAGAGACAGGCGGCGCAGATCAGCATCTGTCCCAGTCACTGTCTTCTTCACTGGCTGGGGCTCTTTATCATCCTGTTCAGATGAAGAGGCAGCCCATTGAAGGCATCACACAACAGGCTTTCCTAGACTTGTCTGTCAATATTTTCTCTTTCCCATGCCTGATATTTACTCTATTTCTCCCATATGACTTTCCAGTTATTGCTCTGTGTCCAGCCCAACCCCGGAACTATACCTTCTGCTGAGTTGGTTTATTTGGAATCTTCACATAAGAAAACCCTTCACCACAACCAGTAGGATCTGCTACACCAGTCACTTCCAGGAGGCATTTGCCCTTCATAGCAGCGATGAAGGCCCGCGTGGTGTTCCATGGAGCTGTGCGCACCTGCCAGCAAGAAATTCACCAGGCTTTCACAACGCTGCTCCCAGTAGGACAATGCCAGCGTCTGACTTTTGACTCTTCCAGTCATACTGAAAGATTTCTGAGTGGTCCCTCAGCCTCTCTGATAAAACCTCTACAAAGAAGAAGTGTCAGATAACTCATAAAAGGCATTCAAGGCAAAAGGCCTAGTCCTGAAAGGATCTGGCAAGAAGGATCCCCAAGAAACAGGTGTAAGGGTGGCATCAGAACTGCCAGCAAAGTTGCTCAACGCTTATCTGCTGAACCCAACTTTAAAAGTCCTTTACATACAAAGACCTCATTTCTCTCCCGCCATGCAGATTTATATACTAGCATGCAAGTTCGTGCATCACTCTGACAGTACCTCATCATCAATCTTCATCTGGAAATCCTCTTCATTCTCCTCTTCTGGCGCAAAGAAGGATTTCTCCCCATAGCCTGCATCCTGCAGGAAAGTATTAGGAAAAATATCAGAACCTGAAGTCATAAAAAGCTTACTGGAGAGAGAACTAGAAGCACATTAAGAAGCTCCTGTGCAGAGCTGTCACGCTGAACCAGCTCCATAGAGCTGTCTGCAAGAGTCACTGTGACCCACAGTATCCCACATGTCAGAGTAAGCAGCGCTGTGACAAGCCCCACAAACAAGCACTACAGCCAACTGTGACAAAATGACCTGTCTCCCTCACAGCCACACACTCATTACCTGTTGCCATGGAGCTCCAAGGAGAACCATAAGCCCTTTCTCCTACCTTTGCTATCTTTAAGCACAGATAACACAATATCTAAGTAACAGGTAGAAAGAAGATAATGTCTCTTCCTTTAAGAGCTCACACAGCAGAAACCTCAGCAAGCTGACCAGCAGTCAAGGGCCTAATTTGCCTACTTTATAGCAAAACTAGCTTGAGGCAAAAGGTGCTGCCTAGCCGCACCCTTCTCAGTGCTACTTGTCACTGTGCTGCTTGCCCTGTGGCCTACAGGGAGTGTTCACCTTCAGTCGCTGCTCAGCCGCGATCATGCTGTAGTAAGCACAGCACTGCTCTGGGGACACCATTGCTCTAATCTCCTCCTCTGTCGGCAATCTGAAGTCTGGCTTTAAAACCCACCAGTTGGAGTCCATCCCTGAAAAATGCACAGATCAAACACAGGGTAGTCTTCTACAAATGCTGGATGCCACCATAATCTTTCTGTGCTGGCAAAAGAAGCAAGAATGACAAATGCATGGCACCTAAACCAGTACAAGCGACAGGGCTTTTTCATTCTGCACTTGTCTGAATCAACAGCCCCTAACCCAGCTCCCGTTGGAGAGGGACTGCTCCCAAAGGCCTGCAGGGACAGGACAAGGGCAATGGTTTGAAACTAGAGTAGAGCAGATTGAGACTGCATGTGAGGAACAAGTTCTGCACCACAAGGCTGGTGGAACACTGCAACAGGTTGCCCAGGGAGGTGGTTGAGGCTTTAACCCTGAAGATACTCAAGGTCAGAC
>WBNM01028388.1:6904-23560 GCA_013399055.1 Ramphastos sulfuratus
TCCAGCTGTGTGAGCCATCCCACCACGATTCTGTGATGGCCACAACATCTTAGTTTGCCTCTTGTATATTACCTGTACTGTGTGCATTGGTGTACATAGCTGATTTAGTGTGACTCCAAGTGGAGCACACCAAATGCTGGATTTGAGGACATGTGGGATGCTTTGGTATTTCTAGAAACTTTCAATCTAAATGGTAAAATCCTGACATTTTCTAGAGAAAAGGAATTCAAAGAAGTTTTCATTTAAGAATAGTTTGATTTCTTCATCTGCCTTTCCTATTCCACATTTCTCCCCTTCAGAAAGAAACAGAAAATTAGCCTGAAAAGATGGAACAGCTGAGAAAATCAGGGCTAGAAACATCTCTGAGAGCCTCCTGGGGCTCAAGTCATCATCTACCAGGGCCTGGGAGAGCAGTATCTGTGAGAGATCCAGAGTGAGATTCAGAGTGACTTCAGCCCTGCACCAACCCCACAAGGCTATCCTGGTATGAGCTTCCACTCCAGGCTCCCTGCTCCAGTGGAGCAGCATGGGAAGGAGACAGCCACTGGCCTCTGGGCTGTGGCTTGTTCCCACATCTCAGGTCCTTGCACAGGGGAGGCTTCTTGGCTGAAGGAAATCTGTCTGACAGAACTGATTTGGAAATGGAAGCTCATGATCCCCCCACAGCCTGCCAGTGCAGCAGGCAGATTTACTAGAAACCAGATGGCATTTTGGTGGGAGTCCACCAAAACCACCATTTTGTCCCAATATTTGCATTGCTGCCCCTAATATATTGTGCCTCTGATACAGTCCAGGATTCCTGACCAGATGTAACTGCAGTAACATAAATATAATATAAATAAATATGCCACTGGTGTACACTGCCTGTGGCCAGCTCACTAGCCTAGTTCTACTTTTTGCCTCCAGTAGCTTTAATCCTTCCTTCCTTCCTTCCTTCCTTCCTTCCTTCCTTCCTTCCTTCCTTCCTTCCTTCCTTCCTTCCTTCCTTCCTTCCTTCCTTCCTTCCTCCCTCCCTTCCTTCCTTCCTTCCTTCCTTCCTTCCTCCCTCCCTCCCTTCCTCCCTTCCTTCCTCACTCCCTCCTAACTGGTATCCCTCTGGCATTTTTGCCTGGAACTGAGTGAGGTCAGCATTTGTTTCTCTGCTGCTGATGTTAATGTCAGTGTGCTAAGATGGAACATGCAGCTCTACCAGAAAACTCCACCCTATGAATCATTAGTGAGACTTGCTGTAGTTTGCCTCTGAGGATGACAAGCACCCATGTGTGCTGTATGAATCATCTTGCTATGATGCCTGTCACTGATAGCCCTATCCCATTATTTAACAGTTAGCAGAGCTGTCTGTTATTATTTTGTTGTCACTGCTATTATTCCATAGAAGAAATTCACCCAGACCAAAGGTAACAGGTATTTGTGGCAGACCTCTCCACTCAACAAGAAGTACAACGATGAAAGCAGAATCAGCAATCCTCATCTCGTTCTGTTAGGTGTCACAAACTTATGCCACCAAACTCTGTTTGGGACTGTTTGTGCCAGAAAACATGAGCTTCTCTCTCTCTCTTTCTCTCTCTCTCTCTCAAAAAGAGGCAATTACACAGCTCTCTCAGCATGCTATTTGTTTAGCAGGTAATGATTATAAAAGTGCTGAACTCTAGTTCAGCCACTTGGAAAGCTGGCATTAAGAAGGAAGCTGAGAGGTATCTGATGAGATCAGTATTTTCAGGCCTCTGATCTCATTTAGTTTTTGTCCCTGGATTCTATTTAATGCAGCATTTATTTGTGAAAGAGGAAAAAGGGGCACCTAAAATGAGGGTACTTATTTGTGCTTTAAGGGAGTGATTTGCTTGAGATCCCTGCATCAGAATGTCATCTATTAGAAAGGGCTCTGATGTTTTATACAACAAGGAAGTACCACTGTACGAATACAGAAATAGCTCTTCTGGGCTTTATTTTACATGAAGGCTGTGCACAGAGTGTGCTGCTGCTGCTGCAAGGTTTTGCTTGCCTTTTGAAGCTATCTTTGGTGCTGTGCTAACAGCCAGAAGATGGAACAGCTAACCACACCCTGCACCTTCATATTAAACAGATTAAACAGTGTTCAGCTCAGCTCTCTGCCTGCTCCAAAGGCAGCACAGGCCAATAAACACAGGCCTGTCTCATCCCTGCGGAAGAAGCTGCCTCTGCCTCAGCTGCGTTAATGTGCATGGGCAAACAAAACGGACACGACAGATAAAGTATGTGACAGCCAAAGAACAGATAAGGAAAATGAGAATTGTCTAGCTGAAAATGGGGCAGTTGGAGTGTATGAAAGCAGAGCTGGGAAGCATGGTTAGGGGAGCACAGTAATGAAAACACCAGTCAGAGAGAAAATTCCACGGGTTTGATCATGCCGGAGCTGTGCGCCACAAGGTTTCAGTCAAAAGGCTGTAAGCTATTTCTGCAGTGTTTGACCCACTCATTACAGGCTTTTCCCTGCTGTTTCTGCAATAATGATGCTGAGAAGGTGGCCTGTCTAGAGAAAAGGGTGGAACCAACGTAGGCTCTCGGGCACGCTTCAGGAAGGATCTATTCTGTGAAGTCCATAACGGATTTTTGGGGTTGAATTTGTTTTAATTGGAAACCTGCTAATTCACCGAGGATGTGAGCAAAAGGCTCTCTCCCCTTGTTCAGTTCTCTTCGAATCTGAAAAGGTCAGAGACCTAAGTGATGGCACTTCAATTATAGCAGTACTTTGCAGGAAAAAAACACCAAGCTGAGCACTGTGAAAGAAGAATTTCTGATGACTGTCAGCAGTAAATGTAAATGCTAAGAACATACATGGGCCAAAGAAGCACTGTGAGGTGATGTGTAAGCACTGACTCAGCTCCTCTTGTAGCTACTTGTTGATGAAGGTGCATCTATGAGAATGCCCATTTGAAGGAAAACACTGAGCCAGCCAAGTCTGTTCAAGCAGTCCAGCTCCACTGTCCTTTTGCATACAGTGAGGGCTCAAAAGATGGGCACAGGTTGCTGTCAAACCACAGCAGTTCCTTGTGCTATTGTAAGCCTCTAGAGGGTTAACCTAAAGAGTTTGGGTTTTCATTCACATCTAGCTGGCTTCAAGACTTGGAAAAAGACCAGTTCTGTTTCAGAGGGCTGCAGTGAGCAGACAATGGCTGCAGCATACCCTGAGAAGAAAGCAAATATTGAAAACATTTGTGAGAGCAAACTGCACAGCACCTGCGATCCCAGGCAATGCTGTCACTCTTCCTGAGAGCTGCGGTGTGGGGGACTGGGTTGTTATTTCACACCCCTGCAGCTTGCTTTCCCAAATCAACCTGTCAAACAAAGGCAACAGACCTGCTCCAGGTAACTGGGAATGGCTGTGTCTATTCTGCAGGAAGAGCTGCAGCTTCTGTTCACACAGGTTAGGATGTGGGATGCCTTGTGGAGGGGCTACAAAACCAGAGTAGACATTTTGTGGGAAGATCTTGTCCTTTTCATCTCCACACCTTAGCTTTCTTTCCTCTGGCTGGATGTGTGTTTCTCAGACTAGAGCTGCGAAGAGCAAGCTTTAAAACCTTGCACAAGAGAGTAAGCTTACTGCGTAGCCTAAGAACAGTTTGTGTCAATTAAGGCCACCTGCTTAATGTGTGAAACTCCAAGGACCCTTATTATCCTGTGTAATGTAAAAATAGAGGCAGTAAGGTCTCTGGAATATTAGCACAGACTGAGTTCAGAGTGCGGAGGAAGATAACAAACTCCAGAAGTGCTTCAAGGTAATTCAGTATTTATTATTTAAGAAATCTGTGTGGGTCTGGAGTCAATCAGAGAGCAAGAAAGCAGCATGGACTCATGACAGTGACATGCTCTCAGCGTGAGCTGATTGGTTTCTTCACTCTCCACACAGGCAGCTGCAAGTGCAGGGTGCTTGTTACATGCCTGCAGTGAAAGAGCCAAAGCACCAAACGTATCAGGTTTAAACTAAACAAAAGGCAATACCTTTTACACACCAGATTGAGCCCAGGAATGAACTTCCACATGATTTTATTGATGTCAGACATTCAGGTTGGTTGGAAGATCAATCAAAAATTGTCAGAATAAGAAGGAGGTGGAGTCTATTAGCTGCAACTACACCATCTGTGACTCAGCAAGTCTTGAAGGTGCAGAATGGAAAACACTTCAGGAGCATTCTGCCCTCTTCCTCAAGTATTTGCTAATGGCCACTACCAGAAGCAAGGCAGCTGATCAGCTGGAGCCTCCTAGCTGTTTGTGATGTTCATCAGCCAAAACTGAACTTATGTGGCATATAGGAACCAAATGGTTTTCACCCTGATGGGGCTGAGCAGCAGAATTTAGCTCTTGAAATTTTAAAGATATGTATAAGTACCAAAAAGGTAGTAGTAATAGAAATATAAATATATCATTCAGTGGGTTTTAATTTAACAATGCCTTGAAGAAGGAGATATAAGGAAGGATATGCCTCTGTGCATTTTTCACCAGTTGTCATTCAGCATTTTAACCCCAAAGGAAATTAATCTGTGTGTGAAAGGCTCTGACGAGTCACACATGCAGGTGTAGCTAAGTGATTTTATTGATGTTAAATTGTTATTGCATGGGGCTTGAGGGAAACTTCCCATCTGAGTGGAGAGGTTTGTTAGCTGTGTTTACATTCAATTTCAGTATCCATTCCTCTTATGAAAAACAGGGAAGAAAATTAAAGCAAGTTAAAGTCCTCAGCCAGTGAGGCAAGAACTACCTTGACTCTAGAGCAGGAATTTGAAGAGGCTGCTTCACAAACCCGAGATGCAGTATTTTGAGTTGTCAGTTTTAAGTTGGGTTTTCATTTCATGGGTTTTAGCAGCCCTGAGGAAAAGGACCTGCGGGTCTGGGGTGATGAAAAGCTCAACATGAGCCTGCAGTGTGAGTGCAGCCCAGACAGCAACTGTGTGCAAGAGAGGGAATTCTGCCCCTTTGCTCTGCTCTCCTCAGACCCCATCTGGAGNTATTCCTGGCTGTAAACAAGAATATTAATAATATATCAATCTGTAAAGCAAAATCCTAAGCTTTCATGACTCTGTCAGTGAATATCTTCTTTAATTCTCTCCTTATCTCTAAATAACTGCTAAGAAACTGAAATCTAATTGCTTTTGTATGCACTTCTATCTAGAGATAATTAGATATTTTGCATGTATCTTGTATACACTAATCTTAATTATGCCACATGACAACATATTGCTCGACAGACAGGTCTGAGAGGACTGCATTTCCTGAGACTTACACTTCTGTTTCCCCACCTGCTGAAATTTCTATTATACTTTACAAAAGAGATAAATCTCACTTTAGTTTTGTTTTTGGCTTCTAAATGTAGTGTGAGTCTGGAGATCCCCTAATAAAATTATGTTCCTGCTACTATTTCTAGCAGTGGAATATGTTAACATTTAATATGCACTGAAGTATTGATCACCTGCCTGAAGAAATAGCTCAAAGTTCATTGCATTTAAAATGATTCCTCTTTGATCCCTGACACTGAGGAGAAGATGGAGCAGGTTTCAACAGCTTCAGGGAATGACTGCAATTACACAGTGGTTTCTAACCTTTCTGCACTCAGTCTGGCAGTCTTTTGTCTGCAAGAGTCTTCAAGTTTCAAAATACAATTTTCAAGGGACGAGTAATTAAAGTAGTTTTGAAACAGTATTTACTAACTTGGAAAGCTAAAGCTTGTTTAAGAATCCTGCTTTCTTTCTGTGATATAATACTTTGAAAAGCTTTGTGTGACAAGTGTGGTGCTGGGGTAATCCTTGCATTTCTGCTGTTAAAAAAAAAAATAACATCTGGATTGGTAACATAAGGGTGCATTATTTATGACTTGGTGGGCCCATGACACCTCTGGCCTTCAGGGAACAGGTGTAACAAAGAATGATAGAATCATAGAATCATAGAAACACAGAATCAGTCAGGGTTGGNATATAGAGATGGACTCAAGACTGAGATGTGGGACTTAACCATGGTCACTATCGCACAGGCTAACCATGAATGTGAACTGTGTTGCAACTACAAGGTGATATCAATTTTCTACCTTACAGTATTTAAAGGGTTAATAGAGCCTTACAGAGTACATGCTCTAGCCTCATCCCTGGAGATGTTTAAGGCCAGGCTGGATGAGGCTGTGACCAGCCTGATCTAGTGTGAGGTGTCCCTGCCCATGGCAGGGGGGTTAGAACCCCTTGTGGTCTCTTCCAACCCTGACTCATTCTATGATTCTATCTGAAAAAGAACTAAGTCCATAGTTAATGTATTTTTAAAAGATTTACATTTGATGTCATAAAAAAAAACAAAACAAAAAAACCCTAATTCAAAAAAGTCACAATCAAATGTTCAGAAATCATTACAGCATTAACAAGTCTAGATTTGAATGGCCTTTTTCATGTTTCCTGCAGGGAGAAAGTGTCCACTTGTGTCTGATGTGCCATTTACTAAGAATTATCCACCATCTGTAATGTTAGGACTTACTCCAAAATCCCTTGAAGTCTATGGAAGGATTTGCATCAGCGGCAGGAGACTTGCATTAGGCAGCTACTGCTCTGCATTTGGAAAGCTGCATGCATTAAAATCAAACCCTTTCAGATTTAAAGATGTAAGTATTATGAAGGGGTTCAAACAGAAGACTTTGTGAGTGGAGTCATCGTGATTCCAATACTGACACTGGACATATCCATATCCTTCAGCAGCATAGAGCCCTGTGTTCTATGTGTTTTTGAAAGGATGATTTCCAGGAAGCAATGCAAACAACAACAACAACGACAACAAAATCAGGTATCTCTTTTTTTGTCTGATTTAATACATAACAGCTAAACTTCTGCTTCAAGCCAGAATGTGTTTGCAAAAGATGTGCATTCTTCAATCATAGAATCATAGAATGGTAAGGTTGGAAGGGACCTCAAAGATCTGCCAGTTCCAACCCCCTGCCATAGGCAGGGACACCTCCCACTAGTACAGGTCACTCAAGGCCTCCTCCAACCTGGCCTTGAACACCTCCAGGGAGGTTGTGGAGCACAGAAGCACCCAATGTGATCCAAGATCACGTTGGGTGCTTCTGTGCTCCACAACCTCCCTGGGCAACCTGTGCCAGTGTCTCACCACCCTCACTGTAAAGAACTTCCTCCTAACATCCAGTTTCAATCTCCCCTCTGCCAGTTCAAACCCATCGCTCCTTGTCCTGTCATTGCAAGCCCTTGTCAGTAGTCCCTCCTCAACCTTCCAGAGTTTTCTTCCCGCAGTATTTAGCTAACAATTCCAAAGGAAGTAGTTTTCTCAAGCAGGAAGCCTCTTTCTACCCTGGTTTGCTAGCATGGTCATAGCTGTAAAGTCCTTTGAACCACTGCAAATGTTGCAGTTGGGAGGATTTGCACTAATGTCTTTAATGAGGACTAGGCCTTCCTGCTGTGTTTTAATTACTGTACACTTCAGCATTTGAGCCAGGAGACAGGGATCACAGCAGACTGTGAAGCACAGCTGAGGGATCAGCAGAGAGGTGTTATTAAGGATACATGACACCTTAATGCCATTTTTATGGTGTGGTGCATTCAGTTTGAACTGAGCCAACTTGTATGTTTGAGCAGATGTGAAAGAACTCATTCCAACTTACATCTTCCACGACTGAGAAGGAATTCTAAAATCTCTTCACCATTAGATTGTGTGCCTAGGAAAAAAAAAAATAAATTGCTCTGATTCATGGCTGAGGTTTCCAGGAGTTAATGTGATCCAAACAATAATCTCCTGGGTTTGATTAATGTGCTGTGCTAGCTGTTATTGCCCAGACGCTGTCTAATTCTAATTTTATGTAATAAGCAATAAGTAGACGTCAAAAAAAGAAAAAAAAAAAAGTTTTTAAACTAAATATTATGAATGCTTGTGCAATGTAAGAGAGCATCTACAAGGTCTTCACAAAGTCAAATGACATTCAATGACCAAATCACTTTGAAGTTTGATATTTGTATATATTGAAGTTATGAGTGCCCATGTCAGGGAACAGATTCAGGAAGCTACATATACCTGAAGTCAAACGTTCAGACCTCCTGAAATTTCAGCTTCCTGAGTTCAGGTTTCTAAATAGTTTTGCATATTTAGCATGAACACAAGTGTTTATGCTCCAATGTGGGAAGATAAAGATAAAAAAATAAAATCTATAAGCAGTGAAATTAGGTCTAGGATAAAGATAGAAATCAGCTTGGAGCACACAGCTAAAAGAAAGTGAAAATATTGCAGAATTTGCCCAGCTCCCTGAGAGCTGATCAAGAGGACTGATCACACATACATCCCAAGCTTAGTTTTGCAGTATCTGACAAAATGCATGCAAGAAACAACAAATGAGAGGAAAATCCTGAAATCTAAGGGCAATATTTTCAGGTTTAAATTGGAGTGCCAAGGAAGTGGCGGGTAGCAGGAAGGAAAACGTTCAGAAAAAAATTGAGAGTGAAAAAATATTCTCAGTTTATCTGAAGCTGCAAATAATGATGAGATGCAGCAATCAGATGATGCAGGCAATTCTGCTCCTTCATGCTGACAATACTGCCATATAAAGATGGAATATGGCAGACTTTAATCCTTTCCCATGTCTGCTGTTCTCATAAGTGTTTTAACATTCTGGTTTTATTGCCAATATGATGTGTGGGGTCCATGTGCCCAATGCCCATGCCACTTCTTTCAGTCATATCTTGCTCATTTGTAGCTGTGAAGGTTTCCCAGGTAACAGCCCCAGGTATCTGTCCCAAATGGGTTTTATGTTTATATTGGGGTCAGTTTTCAGGGTCTGGATTGAAATTGTCTTGGATTATAGCTTGCTCAGACAGGAAGCCCCCAGAACATAAACCGAACGAAGCGGTGGTTGCTTTAACACATCTCTCAACTGGATGGTCAGAGTCATGCTACAAAGTTCTCATTCTCCAGAGGTGAGAAATCTCATGTAAGCTGTTTATTGATCACAGGAGGAGCCCATGTGAAGTCCTGAGCAGGGAGGGTCTGGGGATCCTGTGGCAGAGCACTAATCCAGCAGATCGACAGCACAGCAGGGATGCTCCTTAGAGTCAAGTAGTGCAGGTGGCTCAGGTCCAGCACTCGACTCCTGCCAGTGCTTAATGCACAAATGGGGATGTGGTTTCAGGGCATCAGGATCCTAGGACACTCCACTGTTTACATTAAAGAACAATCTAAATCTGATAGAAAAATGCTTACAGAGGTGTAAGAAAAAAAAATAATTTCCAAAGTACTCTGGAAGCTTGCAAGCCTCACTGGAGCAGCAGCGACAGCATTAATTAAGAAAGGGAGTTTGTCATTTTACTCCAGTGCACATTAGCTTTGTCTGTCTAATATTCCTAATGGATGTGTCTGTGTAAAAGCCCACAGATGGCTCCTGCAGCGAGGAGGAGGAAAAGGAAAACACATAATCTCTAAATGTCAGGGAAGAATAAAAGCCAGATAAACAAACCAAACGAGATGCTGACAACTGACACTACCCTGCAGCAGGAAGCTAAACCCTTACCTTTGCAGAGAGATTCTAATGCTGTATTGTTGTCGTTGTTGGTATTGTTGATCACCCCAAGAAGAGAGCTTTGCCAAGGAGGAAAGAAAGATCACTGTGAAGAGTGCCAAGCTATGTAAAATGAATTCCAGTATTTTACTGACCCCAATCCTTGGTTGTTGGCAGTGCACACAAGAGTAACTATTTGTGTAATTCAGGACTGGATGTTCTCAGAAAATTACCATGTAGAGGATTTCATTGAGACAGAGCCTACCAGTGATAAGTGATTAACAACCTCCACTACTCCCTTACCAAGCAGCCTGCAGTAAATGGTCACTGTGTGTTTTTCTATCTCTTTGCATTTCATTCAGTAAGACTGAGTCAACCTGAAGGGAGGTACAGTAGAAAAAAAGTAACAATTTGCCTTTTTTATGGCAGTAGAGGCACATAGAGCAGGGGGATTTGAGGGAATCACAGAAGCAAAGAATAGTTTGGATTAGAAGGGACCTTTAAAGGTCATCCAGTCCAACCCCCCTGCAGTGAGCAGGGACATCTGCAACTAGATTGGGTTGTGCAGAGCCCCGGCCAACCTCACCTGGAATGCTTCCAGAGATGAGACATCTTCCATCTCTCTGGGCAGCCTGTGCCAGTGCCCATTGTAAAAGACTTCTCCACTCTCTCCAGCCTGAATCTTATATCCCCTAACCATTCTGGAGGTCAGTGCAATTCAAGACTCGGCAGAATGTCGCAAGAGGACTCAAGCTCTGGAAGAAAATTCAGAGATGTTTCAGCGATTTGCTCTGCATTCCTCTGATGGTGTTGCAGGAGCAGACTCTTACCACATCCTTGTCAGATGTGAAACGACTCAGTGAACTGCAAGGGACTGCAAGTGACACCTCCATTATACTGTCTGCATGCAAAACACTTGCAGAGACTCTGCACTGGAAATTCACTTTGGGAGCACTTCCTTATTTGTCCTCCTTAAGCCACAAACAGAGCTTCAAATGATTGCTTACTTAGACACTTCCAATTATCTAAATGATTTTGGTTTATTACCTTGAGTGCCAAAGCTAATTATTATTAGAGATGTGAGAATGTATTTTATCTCCCAAATTGCCAGCGGATTTCATAAGATTCTGGTAAAAACCAAACACCTCCTGATAAATTTTCATTTTTAATCACTTAGGAAAAAGAAAATAAAACCCAACAAAGCCCTTTTATAATAATTGTTCCTGTGCCTGCAAACAGTCTTACAGGAACTATATAATTTTCAGTGTTCCTCCATAAAAATGGAATGATATTGAAATGCTGGGAAAGCCAAATGAATGCACCAATCTATGGTGAACAGGAACATGCAATTCTGAGTTTTTTTATAGAAGCAGCTAAACTATATTTTGCTTAAACGTTGACAACAGATACAATATAGATTGAAAAAGGAATGTGTCTTAAATACTACTGCATCCATGCACTTCATAAGTCCTTGAAGTGCTGAATGTAATGCAAAGGCACTGTTGGGTACAGTGTGAGACTGGTAGTGTAGAAATTGAGTCCAGACTAGCAGAGGCTCAACAATATTTAATGTCTAAATAGCCTTTTCCATATTTTGGACGTTCTTCAGTGCCTTTTAGAACCAGAATGTCTTGGGGAAAGTGGTTCTGAGCTGCTCTGTGCCTCAGTTCTGAATCATAGATCACAAAATGGTTTAAGTTGGAAGGGACCTCAAAGCTCATCCAGTTCCAATCCCCTGCCATAGGCAAGGACACCTCCCACTAGTACAGGNTCTCTCATTTAGCTACAAAAAGGCTGATCAGTAACAAAGGCCAATATGTACTTTCTACATATAAATGCTCCAAAGCAAGAAGAATTAAGCCAATAAGATGCAGACCAAACAGCAAACATCTGTTCTTTGAAGTGAACTATTGCTACTTAAAGGAACAAGAGGAAATTACCATTGTGCAAAGGAAAAAATACATGTGGGAAGTTTAGCTAAACATCGGCTCTGCCTAAATGATTCAGGAACTGTGACATTTAGTCATTCTGGGTTTGTTTACTTCCCCCCCCCCCCAATAATCTCCATTATTTAGCCTCAATGTAATTAGCAAGTGGTTCTTTTTTGTTTGAATAAAGATTACAGAGTTAAAAGCTCAGAAGCAATTGAGGAAAGTATTTGTAGTGTAACAAGTTCATGTGATGCAAATGGTGAACACTCTGAACATGGCTTCTCAGCTGACACTGCTTACATCACTCTAAAGGGGTAGACTGAACCTGACCCCAGGTCCTCCTGACTCCTCCCTGGGGATGGTCTGAACCTGACCCCAAGTATAGTGGTTAGCCCACTCCCACTTTCTGTCTAGACCCCCTATAAAAAACAGAGGAACTTTTTGTTTCTCTTTCTCTTTGATCTGCCTCCCTGCCTGCCTGATAGCACCACCTCCTTCCTGCTGCTCCTGGTTTGCCAGGTGCCCATCCTACCACATGGTGGGACAACCCCTTCCTGAATCTACCTCCATCCATTGCCATCAATCTGCTTGCATATATATTTTTGTATCTTGTTTTCCTTCCCTATACTTTAAATACCTTAAATACATTTTATTTATTTTCAAAGTTTTTCTTTTAACTCCAAATGGAAGCGAGACTATTCTTTGGATGTTTTACCCCTTTTCACTCTCCACATCCAATTCCTTTCTTTCCAAAGTGGGGGAGGAGAGGGGAAGCATCCTATTATTGTATTGTTCTGTTAGGTTTTGAGTCTCTGGGAAGCTTAAATCAGACCAATGCAATCACCTCACATTACCCTCACATGCTTATATAGAGGCATCTATGTGTTTTCCACAGAGTTCTCCTAGTACCATTAAGACTGTCCAACTCTCTTCCAGTGTCCAGTCTTCACTATCCACTTTGACTACAATCATCTCTCTCAGGAGAATGCATCTCTTGCATGAAGGGCAAGACTGCTTATTCCAGAAAAAAAAACAAAAACCAGTGAGGTAAGACAGAATAAATCTGAAATTTCTGTTGGACAGTGGAAATACAGTGACCCTCCTGGCTGTGTGATGCTTCTGACCTGCAGTGCAGAATGACCTATGCTCCAGTAACAGAAAATGCATTTGCCTTTAATGGTGTAGGACTAACATAGGTCTGTGTGATCCCTGTTCTGGCTGAGCTCTGTATTAGCCATTTCATACGACTGTGTTCACTCCAGTTCTGCTTTTTAACCTCATTTGCATACATCATAACCACTGAAATCAGTGCAATAAGGAAAATTCTCTCTGTACCTGGAAAATGTCACTATCAGACAACAGTGCCATATGCCATCACTAAAGTGTCATTCTCTTTCTGCAGGGGAATGCAGAGCAGGCAAACATCCAGTGGGAGGCAGAGACTGAAATGGCACTTCCCAAGAGTGCTCAGAGGCTGACTGTTTTCCACGTGGAAACACCAACTTTGTAGAGTGACTCTAAGAACCTGCTGTACCTTGTTCCACTTCTGACAATGAAATTGTGCCAGGTCCTGCAGCTGGGTCGAGGCAATCCCAAGCACCAATCCAGGCTGGGCAGTACCTGGCTGGAGAGCAGCCCTGAGGAGAGGGACTTGGGGGTGCTGGTGGATGAGAAGTTCAACATGAGCCAGCAGTGTGCACTTGCAGCCCAGAGAGCAACCAGACCCTGGGCTGCATCAGGAGAAGAGTNCTATGTCTTACAGCCAGGTTGCTGAGTCCAGCTGAGAACTGTACAGTGCATGATGATTTCCTTCCAGAAGGAAATGTCTTTGAGGCAGAGCACATCAAAGGGTACTTCTGTTGTCTATGCCCCTTCCAGGGAACAGCCATTGTGAGAAGGCACAAGATCAGTTGGTTTTACATCATGAAGAAACTGACACAAACTGCTGCTGTTGACTGCTTGGTTCTGTTTTAGCATTTGTTACAACAACATGAGGGAGGTTTGCACTGACTTAAACTGTACTCAGCCCTTCTGTTTGGTGTTTCAAAATGCCCTATGCCATGAAGGAAGCATTTTGGCAACCTTTAAAGCATGAAAAAAGCTGTTTGTGGCTGCTTTTTGCTTAGGTGTTGGGGGGGAAACCTCCAGTTATGGATTTCATTGTCCAGAAGTACTGAAAGCCCTGATTAAAAGACAAGAGATGTGCAATTGTGCCCTTGTGAAAATTAGATGTAAGTTTTCTGAAGGTAACTTTGACACATATTGAAGCACCTGTACTGGGTCAGGGCAGATCTCTCCCCTGGCTGAATAAACTCACCACAACAGGGAGATTTTTGTAAAGCCAGGGGAAAAAAAAAAAAAAGAAATTGTATTTCTTATAGTTTAAATATAACAGTGTTAGAAGAACATAACTACTACAGGAATATAATAACCTGAAGGAAGATGGGGAAGGGGTCAAGAGAAGCAGCAAAAGCAGCAGCAGGCAAAACAGCAACAGGGGAAGACAGCAGCAGGCACAGGTGAAGCAGCAGAAGCAGCAAGGGCAAGGTCCAAGCTGTGCTTCCAGACATAAAGCTCTTGGTGCTCCAATGAAATGATATTAACTTATCCATTGTTGCCATTCTATGGCCTATCCCTAGAATGTTCCCCTCTCCACTCAGAGCTTCCACTTCTAAATTTTTCTCTGTTCTGAATTTATTTTTAATGTCTGAGGCAGGAATCTAACTGAAATGGCCACAGCACCTTACAGAAATGGTTATACAAAAGAAGTTTAACCTGAGTGCTTACCTCAGCCACTCCCTGGTGCAGAACAGCACCAAATATTCCTGGCTTGCTGGCAACTTGTTCTGCTTGCTCAGTATCCAGCACCAATATTGCATTCTCTCCGTGAGCTCCTGCTAGAGCATCTTTTCCAGCACATCCATTTGTAGCAAATTGCTTTGCCAGACCCTCCCCTTTCCTGATTGCATCGAACACCTCCTTCTGAAATGTGTTTTGCCCTGAAACATGCCAGAGTATAGACAGGGCATCCTTCCAGGTGAGGTACACTATTGCTTTTGGAAGGTATTTCTCATCAGATTCAGTCTGCTGCCTGGGGGAAAGACTTTTGAAAGGTTTCATTTCTGCCTTGCCTGCTTTTGTGTGTGATCCAAAATTGTCCCACTTTTCTGATAGATGCTGAGGTAATGAAATATATTAATGAGAACATTAATATATTCCATTCTTAGACACACTCAAATTACACACAGTAACCTTTTTTTTGGTAGTCAGAGTGAAGTCTGTGATTACTTTTCTCGTTATTGTTTTGGGTGTATTTCAGGCTACCTTTCTTTCACTTACTCTTTACAGCTTGGAGCAGACCTATCCATAAACTGCAATCATTCTGAGCACAACCTCATAGGGTAGAGGCTTAGTTTTGATTAGGAATGTTTTAATCTGCTTGAGCTGCTTCCTTTAAGGAAACAAATGAGCACACACACACACACACACACTAAACAACCACCAGAGGAATGGTCATTCAGCCACCTACATATCTGTACTAAAGCTAGCATTTAGTGATCAGTGATCTAAATCCCCTTTGTGCAAATTCTGCACAATTCAAGAATGTGATACTTTGTCCAAATTCTATTACAATATGGTGGGAAGCTTTTTATGTGTGAGTGTTTACACTTATGTGATTTATTTCAATGTACTGTCATTGTACATGACCTTAAAAATATAGATCTGTATTTGCAGAGTTTATAAGTGAAAGCAAAAAGGAAACCAAGCTACAACCTGGTTAGAAACTGCTTGGCCTGGAAATATGGTTCAGAATAATGCTCAAGATCATTGACCATCAGGTCAGTAGAAGACAGGGCAATATATGTTCAGAATTATATTTTGATGCAAAATTAAAGATAGAATCATGGGATAGAATCATAGAATCAGTCAGGGTTGGAAGGAACCACAAGGACCATCCAGTTCCAACCCCTCTGCCATGGGCAGGGACACCTCGCACTAGATCAGGCTGGCCACAGCCTCATCCAGCCTGGCCTTAAACACCTCCAAGGATGAGGTTTCCACCACCTCCCTGGGCAACCCCTTCCAGGCTCTCATCACCCTTATGCTGAAAAACTTCTTCCTAACATCCAGTCTGAATCTACCCATTTCTAGATTTGCTCTATTCCCCCCAGTCCTATCACTACCTGCCAACCTAAAAAGTCCCTCCCCAGCTTTCTTGTAGCCCCCCCTTAAGACACTGAAATGCCACGATAAGGTCACCTCGAAGCCTTCTCCTCTCCAGACTTAGAGGAGACATGCTCAAGCCCAAAGCATTGGGAGATCTTGATGGTATCTCCTTTTTTATCCTAGTCATTTCAGTTCTGTTTGTATCCCTAGCCATGAACATCAGCCTAGGTATTGCTTACCTCTTGTTCACACTGATCCAAATATGAACCTGGGTCAAAAGCAGGAATTGTTAAGTTTCAAGTATGAGTTATTAATGATTGTAGGTATTTAAGGTTCAGACTGATTGTCATAGTGGCTACATCATTCTGGAGCCATTTGTTGTGCCTAACCTAAAACCTCTTGAGTGGGGTTCAGGTTGGCTTCCTCACATGGTGTTCTTCAGCCCTTTTAAAGAAGATTCACTGTACACTCTCAATCAAGGGGCTGCCTAAATATCTCTGGTCTCCATCTAACTTTCACATGGCAGTCTCTTAAGCATCACTATCATTGTTATTGCTAATCCTCTAATTGGAAGTCTTCTTACTTGCCTGTATCTACAGAAACAGAGCTCTGGCTGTATGGTTTCTGAGAAACAACAGCCAATATCAGGAAATGATACTGATTTGCTGCCGGTCTGAGGGGCAGCAGAGGGCACAGAATAACTTCATTTGTAATCAGAACACTGCATAAAATTCCCAGCCTTGGTTTATTTTATTATTATCTCAGTACAAAAGAAACCACAGATTTACAAATGCCTAAACAAGAACGACACCTGAATATGAATTGAATTGTAAGGAGCAGGGTGCTGACAGGAGCAGCTAAGCTTTCCATTTCAGAGACAGCTTGGCTGCTTTTGCTGGAGACAGCTGCATCCTTTAGGGACAGAACACAAGAGAAAGCTCCCAGCACCTAAAACACTGAAGGGCCAACAGTCTGGAAAATCATTAAGAAATGTGAAATGTTGGGTGCTTGGAAGAAAACAAAACCTGAAGATGTAAGGAATGCAAAACAAAA
>WBNM01028389.1:0-56577 GCA_013399055.1 Ramphastos sulfuratus
TCCCAGTATGGACCACCAAGGGACACCACTTACCAGTGCTCTTCATCTGGACTTCAAGCCATTGAGCACTACCCTCTGGATGCCCCCATCCAGCCAATTCCTTATCCATTGAACAGTCCACCCATGAAATCCATATCTCTCCAATTTGGCAAGTAGGATGTTGTGAGGGACCATGTCAAAGGCCTTGCAGAAGTCCACATAGATCACATCCACAGATCATCCCTTATCCACTGACATAGTCACTTTATCATAGAAAGCCATGAGGTTGGTCAGGCAGGATTTGCCCCTAGCAAAGCCATGTTGGCTGTATTGAATCACCTCCCTTTTCTCCATGTGCTGTAGCATGACATCTAGGAGGATCTGTTCCATGATCTTCCCAGGCCACCAAAAGAGATCCAGGAAGCCAGGACAGAGGAGGAGCAAAAGGCATCAAACAGAAGCAGATCCATGGGCTGGGGCAGAAGCATCCCTACCAGTCCGCTGCAGCACAGCCCTCAGCAGCAGAAGCCCTCAGCAGGCTCTAGGCAGGGCTTCAGCAAGCTGTGGGGCTGGATGCCACTGCTCCCTGCCCTGCCTGGGCTTGGTGCTGGGCAGCCAGCTGCATTACAGTGCCCAGAAGAGCCAGTGGAGAGCCAGCAAGGGCAGGTCCCTGGTCATGGGGCAGGCAAGGCAAGGGGCAGGAAGCCCATGGCCAAGCAGGGTGTGTTGGACTCAGTTGGTGGCAGATTGCTTTTCTTTGGAGGTTATTTTCAATTCATTATTTGTATGCCCTTTGCAGGGCAGAAGAAAAAAGAAACCAAAGCACCTAGCTGGGAGCCCATGACAATGCAGGAGATGAGGACACCACGCACTAAGCAAGGCCTCTGCTCTCTCCTCTGTAGGGCCAGAGCAGAGACAGCACCAGATACCATCCAGGAGAGGCAGGCAGTTCCTTGGAGACTCTAGGAAATAATCCAGTTTTACTCATGAGGCAGCACTGTAAGCGTGAGGGTTCCTCATATGCTTTCCTATTTTTGGGATGCTTTCCAGAGCTGCACTTACGATCCTCAATGTGCAATGCAAAATGCCAAATAGAGCCTGTGAGACTGTTTTGCAGCAAGGCCATGCTTCACAGTGAGGGAGCTGTGCAGCTAGGGAACTTTTCAGTGGAAAGAGCACTTTGCCACGAGGGAGAAGCTTTACAGCAGGAAGAAGCACACACTTTTCAGCTCACTCCCTTTTAATATCTCTGAGAGCAATTGTGTCATAATTCAGTGTGAAACTCTCAGTGTGAAACTCAGCCTTTTGCATCCCGGGCTTGCCAAAGCATGGCGATTTTGACACGTGGCATAGGAGAGGGTCTATGTGCACTGATCCTGGCCCTAGGTGGGAATGGCACTTCCTCCTGCCCTTCTCCCATGCTTTTCTCTTTCCCCCATTCTGACTCCACAAGAGGAAGGGATAAAGAAGGGGTTTGAGTGTATTATCATATGGTGTTGGGTCATAGACTGCACTTGATGATTTCAGAGGTCTATTCCAGCCTCAATAATTCTGTGATTCTATGAGAAAATAGCAAAGAAACTGAATAAAGTCTGAGATTGTTAAGAGGTTAAATGGAAGTGTGAATTATATAAACTGCTGAAAGGTTTCTGATTCATCAGAGGGCAATAATGGAACTAAAGGTAATTAAAAAAAAAATTCTTTCCCCCTTGATCTTATTAATCAAAGATTCCACTGATTAATTTTACTTACTCCACAAATGATTTCTTCAATAGTTATTTTCATAGCTGTCAAAGAACAACAAGACTCATTAATTTTTAAACTAAAAAATTAAAAGGAAAAGGAAATAAAAATATATTAGTTAGTCACGGGTACAAAGAAAGAAGAAGGAAGATATCAACTGTCCACTGAAGTGGCAAAAGTTCAATTTCAAAGCTGTATTGTTATTGTTTGGTAAAGGTAAAAAAAAATTTTTTTAGCTTTAAATCAGTTAAGAGTTTTAAAATAATTCCACAATTAAAATATTTTTATACTATGTGAACATCAATGAAAAATGAATTTAAGAATTCAAGCAGTTGTTTTGAACTTTCTGAGTTCAGAACATTCAAATTCTTATGCAGTGCTCTTTATATGATTTGCTGTGCATTTCCAGAGGATTACACTGCCTTTTAGAAACTGCAGATATAACTTTCTGAGGAGAAAAAACAATTAAGTTGCACCTGAGTACACCTTGGAAGTCATATAATGCATTGTATGGAACTGAAGTAATAAATATCAATTTGTTGTCAAAATATTTTTGTGGTTCAGGAAATCAGTGGAAATACATGGTATAAATAACAGTATAAAAGCTGGAGCTATACAGCTCAGTTAACATTTAGTCATGGTATAAGCATCATCATAAAAAGTGTGGCTAATTTCCTTCTCAAAAAAATCATTATATATCTGGCATCTGAGAAGCTAGCAAGGGAAACTTTCACAATTCCCATCTATAGGATGCTAAATTCATTGTCTACCAGGTCTGATTTCTGGATTTCAGACCAAGAAATGTATCCTGATTAATAAATCTGACTTCCATTTTCAAATACCATTAATGTTTATACATGGTCAAACAAACACCTGAGCATCCCAATTCAGTGCCATGTGCTGGTTACCTCTCACACTGCATAAAGAATAATTTTATCCTCGGTGGTTACCTGGAGCAAGGCTATCCTCTGATACTGATACAGTTCTTCTGCGTAAAGAATACAGCTGCATTTAGATTTCCTGCATTCTTCAAAACCAAGAGCTGAAATAGTCATAGAAATACTGAGATTGCTATATCACCAATATACCTATTTCAGAGAAATATTCAGAAAGTTTTGTGACTGCTCCTTTTTTTTTTTTAAGAAGGGGTTGGAGGAAAAAAGTTTTTGAAAACATTTCTGAGACAGATAGGGAAAACTCTTACAACTCATTTTGCTATTAAAAAGCATTATATTTACTAACGTGAGTTTTCTTGTGTTTAAACCTATCCCAAGCAATTTCCATAGACTGAATGGTTTGCTTCTACATTGAGTTTATGTAGCAAGGTTTTGGTACTGGAAGAGCTACATGAATGGATTTGGTAAGAAGTTACCAGAAACATCTCTCCTGTCAAATGTAGCCAGTTCCAACTGGCTGTAGGGTAGACCCACATCAGGTCAAAGTTGATACAATTGACATTAGTGGCAGCACCTCTGTGACAACATATGTAAGAAAGAGTAAAATCTGGTGCTCAACAGCAGCTGAGAGGAGAGACAACTCTGCAGACACCAAGGTCAGTGAAAAATGACAAGGATGAGCAGAGATTTTCATGTACCTTGTAGCGAAGGTAATGGTGAAGCATGTTGCCTTTCTGCAGCCCATGGAAATCTATGGTGGAGCAGATATCCATCTGCAGCCATGGAGGATGTCACTCTGAAGCAGAAAGATGCACCCAAAGAAGTCTTCCACTTTATGGAGAGCTTGCACTTGAACAGGTTTTTCTATCAGGATCTGTGGCCCCATAGAGGACTGCCAATGTCAAGAGAACAGAGATTAACAATATCTCTGTCCAAAGGAGCAAAATTTGTTCTTCTAGATTTCTGTGTTGTGAAATTAAGGTGCAAATGAGACCATACATCACCACAGAACTATTTATTAAAGGATAAAGTTGAACAAAACAGAGGGAGAGAGGGAAGAGGGGAGAGAGGGAGATGGAACAATGGAGAAAAAGAGAAGAGCAGGGAAGGAAAAGAGCAGGGATTATATTACCATCAGCCAAAGATGTGGGGAGAGAGAGACATGTGCCTGGCCCAGGGATGTCCCTCTGTGGAGTTTGTCGGGAGTTCTTCTGGAGTTGTTCTATGGGAGTTGTTCCTCGAATTATTCTGGTGGAGGTACTCTGGTGGAGGTGCTCTTCTTGGCAGGCATTGCTCATGTCTCTTTTTATACAGTTTTTCAGATCGGTGTCCAGGTGCAGCTCCCCAGGAAATCTTCCTGTGTGTTCTCAGGTATTTTCAGGGGTCCAGTGGCAGCACCAGAGAGACCCTCCACCGCCTCCCTGCACCTCTTACCTGTCCATGCTCCAAATACACATAAGCCTTTTTTCTTCAGGGTAGCTGATGTAAGGCATACACATCCTGAGCATTTAAACGAGGCTGAAGCCTGGGAAGTCCAAAAAGGTGCTGTATCTCNCCAACTGGCTGTAGGGTAGACCCACATCAGGTCAAAGTTGATACAATTGACATTAGTGGCAGCACCTCTGTGACAACATATGTAAGAAAGAGTAAAATCTGGTGCTCAACAGCAGCTGAGAGGAGAGACAACTCTGCAGACACCAAGGTCAGTGAAAAATGACAAGGATGAGCAGAGATTTTCATGTACCTTGTAGCGAAGGTAATGGTGAAGCATGTTGCCTTTCTGCAGCCCATGGAAATCTATGGTGGAGCAGATATCCATCTGCAGCCATGGAGGATGTCACTCTGAAGCAGAAAGATGCACCCAAAGAAGTCTTCCACTTTATGGAGAGCTTGCACTTGAACAGGTTTTTCTATCAGGATCTGTGGCCCCATAGAGGACTGCCAATGTCAAGAGAACAGAGATTAACAATATCTCTGTCCAAAGGAGCAAAATTTGTTCTTCTAGATTTCTGTGTTGTGAAATTAAGGTGCAAATGAGACCATACATCACCACAGAACTATTTATTAAAGGATAAAGTTGAACAAAACAGAGGGAGAGAGGGAAGAGGGGAGAGAGGGAGATGGAACAATGGAGAAAAAGAGAAGAGCAGGGAAGGAAAAGAGCAGGGATTATATTACCATCAGCCAAAGATGTGGGGAGAGAGAGACATGTGCCTGGCCCAGGGATGTCCCTCTGTGGAGTTTGTCGGGAGTTCTTCTGGAGTTGTTCTATGGGAGTTGTTCCTCGAATTATTCTGGTGGAGGTACTCTGGTGGAGGTGCTCTTCTTGGCAGGCATTGCTCATGTCTCTTTTTATACAGTTTTTCAGATCGGTGTCCAGGTGCAGCTCCCCAGGAAATCTTCCTGTGTGTTCTCAGGTATTTTCAGGGGTCCAGTGGCAGCACCAGAGAGACCCTCCACCGCCTCCCTGCACCTCTTACCTGTCCATGCTCCAAATACACATAAGCCTTTTTTCTTCAGGGTAGCTGATGTAAGGCATACACATCCTGAGCATTTAAACGAGGCTGAAGCCTGGGAAGTCCAAAAAGGTGCTGTATCTCTGTTGATTTGCATCCCTGAGCTTTCATCCAGGAACCTGGACTGAGTCTGGAAAGGTAACAAAGGCAATCTTTATCTTTGTTGATTTGAGCAAGGGAGAGAAAATTTAGACTCTCACAGAGACCCATGATGGTGCAATCCTTTCCTGAAGGATTATATCCCATAGAAAGGACCCACACTGAAGCACTTTGTGAAGAACTGTAGCTGTGGAAGGTACTGACAGTGGAAAAAATTCTGAAGGATTGTATCTTATGAGAAGGATATCACACCAGCTAAATGGAAGAAAGTGAAGCGAATGGAGCAGCAGAGATAAAGTGTTATAAACTGATCATAATTCCCATTCCTCATCTCAGAGGAGAGACAGTTGGGAATGAAGCTAATCCTGAGAAGAAAGGGTGTGGGAAAGGTGGTTTTAGATTTGTTGTTTCTTATTATCCTAGTCTGATTTGATTGGTAATAAATTCTCCTTCCCAAGTTAAGTCATGTTTTGCCTGTGAGAATAACTGGTGAAACATCTGTGTTTGTTCTTACCTTGACCCATGATCCTTCTCTTGAATTTTCTTTGCCCCTTTCAAAGACAGCAGATTTAGATTAGATTACAGAACCACAGAAACATTTAGGTTGAAAAAGACCCTCAGGATCACCAAGTCCAATTGATATTCCTACTCTACAAGTTTCGCCCAGCACCACATCCAAATGACCCTTGAACACATCCAGGGTTGGTGACTCAACCACTTCCCTGGGCAGCTGATTCCAGTGCTTGACCACTCTTTCTGAAAAAAAATTTCCACCCAGTCACAGCTTGACTCCATTCCCTCTTGTTCTATCACTAATTACCTCTGAGAAGAGACCAGCAGCAACCTCTCCACAATGTCCTTTCAGGTAGCTGTAGACAGCAATGTGGTCTCTCCTCAGCCTCCTCTTTTTCAGACTAAACAGTCTCAGCTCCTTCAGTTGCTCCTCATAAGATTTATTCTCCAGGCCCTTCACCTGCTTCGTTGCCCTCCTGTTTACTCACTCCAGCACTTCCACATCCCTTTTGTATTGAGATGCCCAAAACTGAACACTGTACTCAAGGTGTGGCCTCACCAGAGCAGAGTACAATGAGACAATCAGTTCCCTACTCCTGCTGAACACTGCAATTCTAATACAAGCCAGGATACCACTGGCTTTCTTTGCCACATGGGCACACTGCCTGCTCATATTAAGTTGCTCGCCTATTACAACCTCAAGGTCCCTTTCTGCCAGACAGCTTTCCAGCCACACTTCCCCAAGCCTGTAATGTTGTTTGAGGTTGTTGTGACCCAAGTGAAGAACCTGGCATCTGGCCTTATTCAAGCTCATCCCATTAACACTGGGATCTGTTGATCCAATCCATCCAAGTTTGCCTATAGAGGTGTCCCAAAGAATTTGAGGATGCTCAGTTTCTAGAAGTGTTCGAGATGAGGATGGATGGAGCTTTAAGCAACTTGATTTTTTGAAAGATGTCTGTGCCCACTGCAGGTGGTGTAGGCTGATCTTTAAATGTCTATTCCAACTCAAACCATTATTTGATTTTATATACAAGAAACCCAAGGAAAAAAATGCTATAAAATACTATGTTTTCAGCATTAGCTCAACAGTTCCATAATTGCTACTCTAAATGCAATGGATTCATTGCATTCATACAGTTACTAACTATAACTCTTTTTTTTTTTCCTGCCATAATAAAGGTTTAATTTTTCCCAGGTGAGTATTACAGAGATTTTCCTCTGACCCTTTCATCCTTTGATCTCGGCAAGGGTTTCAGAGAAGGCAGCCCTCAGCCTTTCAGTGCTTGGTTTCTGACTAAAATGTTTAAGGAAACCAATTTTTCATCAAAAGAATGTTCTGTGATGGCACAACTAAAAAAACGTTATCTAAGTTAACAGATTGTGAAAAATATGACTTTAAAAGAGACATCTTTCTGTATTTGTCAGCTACAAAGTAAAATCAGAGAAATTTCATGAGACTACAGTGAAATAGGGTAGATAGGCAAAAATTCTGTAAAAAGATATGGGTACATCAAAAATATTTGCATACAACATCCAAAAGAAGCAAACCACATTTAGTTTATTTACCTTAGAGAATACAATTTCTGGAAAATCACTTTAACAATTCCTAATATCAGAACTTAAACAGACCTGATTAGAAAGCCTACACAGCTACTTTACTTTCCAGATTATGCAACTCTTGTGTCTGAATGAGAAGTTTCATGAGTCACTCTACTTCTTTCTTTTTTCTTCTATCAAAGGGCTCTTTTGTTATTAATGTAAAGAAAATGGTATCAGGAGTTACTGAAAAATTGGACAAACAGTCTTAGATGTACCTATTCCTAATGAAGGTCTTTACTGGATTAGTGCTATCTCCAGCCATTTGTCTATGAGTCGACAGTCTGGTTGCCTATCCTGTGTCCACAGTGTAAATCCTCTACAATTTGCATCTGCTGCTTTTGCCAGACTTAGTAAACAGCCCTTGACAGTGCAGAAATCAGCACCTGCTTAGTTTCCCAGATCTCGCTTACTGCTCTTTCTCAGCCAAAACATGGGAAGAAATGAGAAAACCTGATTCTGCAAGCATGTACATGCTTATTAACAAAGCATACTAAGCACTTTATTACATTTACTGGTAGCCAAAGTTTTGTGGCTTTTCTCAGTCTTGGGGGTTTTTTGGAGATGACTTTAATGCTGTTAAACGACCTGAAGATAAAGGACTTGAATATCATTTCAAGATAGAACTGGGAATATGTTTAGATTATGGAGTATAATAACTATTAAAAGTGGCTTTAAAAAAACGTAGAATCATAGAATCAGTCAGAGTTGGAAGGGAGCACAAGGATCATCTAGTTCCAACCCCCCTGCCATGGGCAGGGACACCCTACCCTGAATCAGGCTGGCCAGAGCCTCATCCAGCCTGGCCTTAAACATCTCCAGGGATGGGGCCTCAACAACCTCCTTGGGCAACCCATTCAGGCTCTCACCACTCTCATGCTGAAGAACTTCCTCCTCACCTCCAGTCTGAATGTCCCCACCTCCAGCTTTGCTCCATTCCCCCTAGTCCTGTCACTACCTGATATCCTAAAAAGTCCCTCCCTGGCTTTTTTGTAGGCCCCTTTCAGATACTGGAAGACCACAATAAGGTCACCTTGGAGCCTCCTCTTCTCCAGACTGAACAGCCCCAACTCTTTCAGTCTGTCCTCATAGGAGAGATGCTCCAGACCTCTGATCATCCTCATGGCCCTTCTCTGGACACACTCCAGCATGTCCACATCCCTCTTGTAATAGGGGCTCCAGAAGTGGATGCAGTACTCCAGGTGGGGTCTCACCAGAGCAGAGTAGAGGAGGAGAATCACCTCCCTTGACCTGCTGGCCACACTTCTGATGCAGCCCAGGATCTGGTTGGCTTTCTGGGCTGCAAGTGCACACTTCTGGCTCATGTTGAGCTTCTCCTCCACCAGCACCCCAAGTCCCTCTCCTCAGGGCTGCTCTCCAACCAGTCACTGCCCAGCCTGTATTTGTGCTTGGGATTGCCTCTACCCATATGCAGGACCTTGTACTTCGTCCTGTTGAACCTCATGAGGTTGGCTTATGCCCACCTCACCAGCCTGTCCAGATCCCTCTGGATGGCATCCCTGCCCTCCAGTGTGTCAGCTGCACCACACAGCTTGGTGTCATCAGCAAACTTGCTGAGGCTGCACTCGATGCCTCTGTCCATGTCACCAACAAAGATGTTGAAGAAGACTGGTCCCAGGACTGATCCCTGAGAGACTCCACTTGTCACTGGCCTCCTCTTGGACATGGACCCATTGACAGCTACTCTTTGGGTGTAGACATCAAGCCAGTTCTTTATCATCTAGTGGTCCACCCATCAAATCCATGTTTCACCAGCTTGGAGACCAGGATGTGGTGTGGGACAGTGTTGAAGGCTTTGCTTAGGTCCAGGTAAATGACATCAGTTGCTTGTCCCTCATCTATTAATGTTATGACCACCAGGTTTGTCAGGCAGGATTTGCCCTTGATGAAGCCATGCTGATTGTACCCAAACCCTTCTTCACTACTGTCCCGTCTCAGTAGTGCCTCCAGGAGGATCTGCTCCATGATCTTACTGGGCACAGAGGTGAGACTGACTGGCCTGTAGTTCCTCGGCTCCTCCTTCCTACCCTTTTTGAAAATGGGAGTTATGTTTCCCCTTTTCCAGTCAGTGGGGACTTCACCAGACTGCCATGATCTTGGAATATAATAGAGGGGGTTTAGCAACCTCATCCACCAGTTCTCTCAGTACCCATGGGTGTATCCAGTCGGGTCCCATGGACTTGAGCACTTTCTGGTTCGTCAGGTGATCACGAACCTGATTTTCATTTATGATGAATTGAATACACAAGCAGATTTTTGCTGTTCTAAGCACCAAAAGAGACCAGTTAAAATTTAAACCATACTCTATTATTTTGGCAAATCAGTATTTCCACTCGTTCAGTTAAATGTATTCTCTATGCCTGTTTCTAATCATGACCAGTTAGTAAATAGCACACTTAAAATTAGAAGAATACCTAAGAGGTGGATATTTCTATACATTTAGAAGCTTAGGCTTTTGTCTCTGAGAGAAGCTGGGAAGATAATATTTCTCAAAGGTCTGTATTGGGACCAATGTTGTTCAATATCTTCATCAATGATATGGACAGGGGGATTGAGTGTGCTCTCAGCAAGTTTGCAGATGATACCAAGCTGAGCGGTGCAACTGACAAGGCTGAAAGACAGGGATGCCATCCAGAGGGACCTGAACAGTCTGGAAAGGTGGGCTGAGGAGAATCTCATGAGGTTCAGTAAGACAAAATCCAAGGTCCTGGACCTAGGTTGGTGCAACCCTTGACATCAATAGAGGCTGCACAATGATGAACTTGAGAACAGTTAAGCAGGAGAGGACTTGGGGGTCCTGGTGGACAAGAAACTGGACACAAGCAAACAATGCACACTTGCAGCCCTGAAGGCCAAATGCATCCCGGGCTGCATCAAAAGAAGCATGACCAGCAGGTCAGGAGAGGTAGTTCTACCACTTTGCTCTACTCTGGTGAGACTTCACCTGGAGTACTGTGTCCAGTTCTGGAGCCCCCAGCACAAGGGAGACATGGACTTGCTGAAGTGGGTCCAGAGGAGGGTAACAAAGATGATCAGGGGGTGGAGTATCTCTCCTGTGAAGACAAGTTGAAAGAATTGGGGTTGTTCATCCTGGAGAATAGATGGCTTTGGGAAGACTTTATAGCTACATTTCAATATCTGAAGGGGACCTGCAGGAATGCTGGGGAAGGACTGTTTAGAAGGGCTTGCAGCAATAGGATGAGGGGCAATGGTTTTAAATTGGAGCAAGGTAGATTTAGGTTAGACATGAGGAGGACATTCTTTATGATGAGAGTGATAAAATGCAGAAAGAGATTGCCCAGAGATGTAGATGAGGCCCTGCCTCCAGAGGTGTTCAAGATCAGACCTGAAGTGGCTTTGGGAAGCGTGATCCAGTTGGAGATGCCACTGCTCACTGCAGTGGAGTTGGACAAGATGACCTTTAAGAATTCCTTCCAACCCTGTGCAATCTGTGAATCTGTGAATAATGGAAACAGGCATTTTGCCATTATGTCATGTACTTCTCTGCATGGGATTATGAGGAGGTTTGACAGTAAATATAAATGAAAATAAAATATACTTAAGAACTGTTGCTGTTAAATTAAAAGCAAGCAAACTCACTTGATTGTTTGCCAAAGGACAATGAGGTGTATCTGGGGTTAATAAATCAATAAAACAAACTCTGTTTACTTCTGTTGGATATTCTCTTTGCATTAGTCCACTAGAGTTTCTGTAATATTAAAAAAAAAAAAAATCACATTTTTTTTACAAACATGAATTTAGAAAATTAGTAAACCACAAAAATATCAGGTTAAGCTGTTTCTTTGGATGGATAGAATCACCACAATAACCTAAGGAAAAGGGTGCATGATCACTGCACAGGGAAGTGTATGGGTGTCTCAGCTGGATTCAGTTCTGGTAGCAGACAGTGTTGCTATTTTAGATGCCCTGGAGTATCCATATTGGCCTCTATATGCCATTCCGGAAGTTCAAGGGCCTTGTATCATAGTTAACAACCTGACACAGAAGTCTCAGATAGTCTAAAGCATCTGGAAAGAAACTGCTTGTCTGAAGTTGGAGAATTGTATCATAGATTTTTCTCTTTGATTATTATCAGGAGATGTACTTAATGTCTGTAAAATGTAGCAGAAATCACTCAAGCTCCATAACACTTCTGTCATTAATAGAAGAACACGAAAATCCTCAAGGTCATTTTTATAATAATTCATACAGTGCTGTAGTAATTCCTATGTTATAATGATGTTTAATGGATTATAGTTACAAAATATCAATCTAATCTAGAATTCATTATGAATGCACTTTAAACAAGTCTATACAGTTTATGTCATGGCCTTCCATGTCAGTAATTACTTAAAAGAACGAGTATTTTCCTGTTTGTTTCCTATGGCCATAGTATGTGCAAATTGCAACTACCAGCATTTCTTCAATTGAGAAATAGTTGCTATTTGCTGAATTAGATGTGTGTATGTTCTTCTGCCTATGAAAATTTTAACACAATATAGCTGTGCTTCTTAACATCTATGATAAAACCATGTATTTGTTACTCTGTCAGAACTCCCTTAAATGTATTCATAATACTAGAGCAATACACTTGACGAATTACATTAGACTTAGTTCTCAGTCAACGCCTCCCAATTACCTCTCATGGATAGTGCTTTACCTTCAAACGAACCCTATGTGAAGCCTCTAGTAAAAAGCCCATAGAAACTTAGGGCATCAATTATCCAGCACTACAAAGTGCTTAAATGCAACTTTAATACCTAGATAGATCATTTAGAACTGAAATTTAAAGCATAGTGTGCCAAATTTAAGTAAAATATACTACAGATTGGGAAGAAAAGAAACCACTTATGGTATTAAATTATCAGAGATTTTGATTAAAAAGAAAAGATTTACTGAACAGAAAAGGGACTTTGTGCTTCTATGGGTAGAAGTGCCTATTCAAAGACAAATATTCTGGAAGAAATCAAGACAAGTAAAAGTGCTAGATACATAGCCACATACAGAATCATAGACTTGTTTTGTTCATAAAAGATCTTTAGGATCACTGAGTTCAACCATCAACCTGAAACCACCATGGTCATTAAACTGCATCTCAAAGTGCCACGTCCACACATTTTCTGAAGACTTCCAGGAATGATGACTTCATCACCTCCCTGGGTAGCCTGTTCCACCACCTGACCACTCTTACAGTAAATAAATTTTTCCTAATATCCAACCTGAACTTACCCTGGCACAATTTGTGGCCATTTCCTTACATTGTATCACTTGTTACTAGGAAGAAGAGACACCCACCCCACTACAACCTCCTTTCAGGTAGTTGTATAGAGAGATAAGATCTCCCTTCAACTGCCTCTTTCCAGACTGAACAATGGCAGTTTCCATGGCCACTTGTTCTCTAGCCCCTTTACCAGCTTTGTTGCCCTTCTCTGGTCATGCTCCAGCAACTCAGTTTCCTTCTTGTAGTGAAGGACCCAAAACTGAACATAGTATTAGAGATGCGTCTTCACCAGTGCCAAGCACAGGGGCACAACCATTTCCCTACCTCTGCTGGCAACACTATTCCAGGACACCATTAGCCTTCCTGGCTGCCTGACTGCACTGCTGACCCAACTGACAGTTCACCCAACTGTCAACAACACTCCTAGGTCCTTTTTTTGCCAGGTAGATTTTCAGCAACTTTTCCCCAAGCCTACAGCATTATATGGGGTTGGTGTGGCACAGGTACAGGACCTGACACTTGACTGTTAAACCTCATACAATTTGCATTGACCCATCAATCCAACCTGTCCAGATCCCCCTGTTGAGCTTCCTACTTTCAAGCAGATAAACACTTCCCTTTCCTTTGGTGTTATCTTCAGACGTACTGGTGATATACTCAATTCTTTCATCCAGATCATTGATAAAGATATTAAACAAGAATGGTCCCAAAACAGAGCCTGGGGGAACACCACTATTGACTGGCTGACAACTAGTTTTAACTTCATTTTCCACCACTTTTCAGGCCTAGCCATTCAGCCAGTTCTTAATCCAATGAATTGTCGACCTATCCAAGCCATAAGCAGCCAGTTTTCCCCAAAGGATGCTGTGGGAGACAGTATCAAATACTTTGTAACATCCACAGTCTTTCTCTTGTCCACCAAGTGCGTCACCTTGTCATAGAAGATCAGGTTCATCAAGCAGGACCTACCCTTCATGAACCCATACTGACTGCATATGATCATCTGGTTGCTCTGCACATGCTGCATAATGACACTCAAGATGATAGGATCCATGACCTTCCCTGACACTGAAGTCAGACTGACAGGGCTATAGTTCCCAGGCCCTTCGTGTAGATGGGTATCACATTTTGTAATCTCCAGCCAGATGGAATCTACACACTTCACCAGGACTGCTGGTAAGTGACGGAAAGTGACTTGTGGAGCACTTCCACCAGTTCTCTCAGTACACTTGAGTGTATGCCATTCAGCCCCACAGACTTGTGTTACGTCTGTATATCACAAGACTTTAGAGTAATTCAAGAAGCTGGATTGTTTCCATGCTCAAATTCATTACCTCTTCTGAGTACTCAGAAAACACCAAGAAATACATGAAAATTCCTCAGAATAAGAGCAGAGTCAATCTAAATGTTCTTTGGCAGTCTCAGGGAAGCATCAGTCCAGACATATTTGATACATTTCAAAGTGTCTGTGGCCATGGTTATGTCTGTGATACTGCAGGTATACCTCTGAAAAGGCCTGTGGCTCCATGCTGGAGAAGGTATACCTTGAAGAATCAGTTAGTCTGCATGTGTCCTGGTTAAACCATGAAAGTCCTTAGTGGTTGCAGTTACCTCAGGAAAAATTATCCTCCAGCATCATGTCTCCACAGCCTGGAGTTCCTTCAGGGCATGTCCACTTTTTTGGATGTAGTCTACTCTAGCAGCTGCAGGGGACTCTGCTCCAAATCTGATGTACCTCCTCCTTCTCTCACATTAATTCAGCACTGTTTCTCACTCTTTGATTTACCAGATGCCTGATGGAAATAACATACAGAGGAGAAGAAGTAGTCTAGGAGATTCCTGGTGTGTGGAAGATAACTTCTTGACTTATTTGATGAGTGAGCCAACTTTTGAAGCTGCCTCACTGAACCTGATGTTTTCAAAAGGAGGAGGACTTGTGGGTGACGTGACATTTGGAGGCCGTCTTAGGCATGTTGGTCACAAAATGATAGTTTTCAGTTCTTGAATTAAGAAAGTAGGTCCACAGAACTGTTACCTTAGACTTTCAGAGGGCAGACACTGGCCTGTTTAGGGCCTCAAGAAGGATGCCTTAAAGCAAGCTGTCCTGGTGCTCTGTAAGACAAGCCAGGAGGGGAAAAAAAAAAAAAAAAAAAAAAAAAAAAAAAAAAAAAAAAAAAAAAAAAAGCCTGGCTGAACCTAGAACTTTGACTAGAATTCAGGAAGTAAAGGCAAATTTATGATCTTTGGAAAAAGTGGCAAATGGACTACAAAGATGTGAAGTTATAAAGGGAGAAAATTAGAGGTCCCAAAGCCCAACAAGAACTTAATTTAGATACTGTCATAAAAGACAATAAAAACTGTTTCTGTAAATATATTAGCAACACAAGGAGTGACAAGGAGAATTGCCACACTTTATTAGATGCAGAGGAAGCATAGTGCCTGAGGATGAGAAAAAGGCCATAGTACTTAACATCTTCTTTGCCTCCATTTTTAATATTAAGACAAATTATTCTCAGATACCCAGCCCTCTTAGTTGGAAGACATGAAGCCTCCATAATCCAAGAGGAAATGATTAATGACCCGCTACACCACTTAGCTACACACAAGTCTTTGGGTCCAGATGGCACACATTCAGAGGCACTGAGAAAGCTGGCAGAAGTGTTCATCAAGTCACTTGCCATCATTTACCAGCAATCCTGGCTAAATAAGGGAGGTCTCAGTTGACTGAAAGTTAGTGAATGAGATGTTCATCTACAAGAAGGATGAAAAGATCTGTAAGTCTGATCTTGGTGCTGGACGTAACAGAAAACATCATCATGAGTTTTATCAGGAGACTCATACAGGACAACCAAGGGATCAGGCCAAGTCAGCATATGCTTATGAAAGATAAGTGCTGCTTGACTAACATGATCTTTTTCCAAGACAAAAATGACCCATTTAGTGAATGAGAGAAAGGCTGTGGATGCTGTCTACCTGGATTTTTGTAAAGACACTTTCCCACAGCATTCTACTGGAGAAAGGAGCTGCTCATGGCTTGTATAGGTATACTCTTTGCTAGGTAAAAACATGTCTATATGGCCAAGCCCAGAGAATTAAAGTAAATGAAGCTAAATCCAGTTGGCAGACAGTGAAGTCATGTTCCCTGGGATTTAGTAATAGCACTAGTTCTATTTGTCAATTATCTGGATAAAGTGCTCCCTTAGTAAGTTTGCAGGTGATACCAAGTAGGATGGGAGTGCTGATCTGCTGAGTGTAGGAAGGCTCTGCAGAGTGTTCTGATTAGCCTAGATTGATAGGCCAAGGCAAATTGTATGAGGTTCAGTAAGGCCAAGTGCCAGGTACTACACTTGGGTTACAAGAACCCCATGAAATGTTACAGGATTGAGGAAGAGTGGTTGGAAATGATGCTATGAAGTATACCTTCTCCAGCATGGTTTTATCCTTCAGCCACAGGCCTTTTCAGAGGTATACCTGCAGTATCACAGACATAACCATGGTCACAGACACTTTGAAACGTACCGGATATGTCATGGGCTTGCCACATCCAGACAGTTCAGGTTGTTCTGCTCCTACATGGAGACTCCTCCACAGGTCACAGTGGGCACCTTTGACTCAAGTTCCCATTGGAGTTTCATCCCATCCAGTACAGCATCAGAGAAACAGCAGCACTGCCCTGGCCACCTGAAGTTTTGGGTGCATTGCCATTGCTAGTATCAAAATGTTTCCAGACACAGCAGAATAAGATAATCAGCAGTACATCAGTACAGCAAGCAGTGAAAGCAAAAAGCAGTCACTAATGAGCACTAGATTCTAGGATATAGTAAGGCAAGAAAGCCTCATGGCAAACACAGAAGCCCACCAATTAATAGCTAAACAGTAATAACAACTTTGAATTTGATCTAGCACATTTCAGTAAAATCTGCCATTATCTCAAACCTTTGATCCCCACATTGACTGACAAAAACAACTGTTGTGTTTTAACCCTGGCTGGTAATTAAGCACCACACAGTCACTTGCAAAAAACTGTCCCCCTGGGATTGGAGAAAGAATTGGAAGGGTTGAAATAATGATAATTTAATAAGGAAATAAAAAAGCCACATGGAGAAGCAAAGCAAAACAAAGAATGCATTAACTCCTTTGCTTCGCAGGCAGGTGTTCAACCATCTTCCGGAAAGCAGGCCACCATGAAGTATAATGATTATTTAGGAAAACAAATATCTCTTCAAATGCCCCTCACTTTCTTTTTCTTCCACCAGCTTTATATGGTGAACATGGCATCACATGGTATGAAACATGCCTTTGGTTATGTAGGATGCCCAGCTCTTCTTTCTTCAACCTTCTTGTGCTCCTCCAGCCTACTTGTTGGCTACGTGATGTGAGAAGCAGAAAAGGTCTTGATTCTGTGTAAGCACTATTCAGCAATAACTAAAACATTTCTGTAGTACCAACAGTGATTCCAGCACAAATCCAAAACATAGCCTCATACTAGCTATTATGAAGAAAGTTAACTACACCCCAGATGAAACCACCACAAGGATCCATGCTAGAGAAGGGGAAAAGTGTGAGGGAGATGGAGCAGCAGGAAGCAGAGATGAACTATTATGGATTGACCATTACCCCTATTCCACATCCTTCTTGTACTGATTGGTGAGGGTGAGGTAGAAGAATCAGGAGGCAGATGTTTAATTTTTTTCTTTGTTTCTCACCATTCAACTCCATTTTAATTGGGAATAAATAAAAATAAATCAAATTTCCCTGTAATGGTAATTGGTAAATGATTTCCCTGTTTTTATCTTGGTCCATGAACAATTTTGTTTTATTTTTCTGTCACATTGAGCATGAGGCTGAGAAAATGGCTGGATGATTGCCTAGTAGCTGGCCAAGGTCAACACACTACAAATGTTATATAACACCCAATTGTTCATATCATAAACCTCAATAATATTATTGCACCTAGAGAGTTATCTAAACTCAGTAACAAATTGTTTCTTCTCTTTTACTTGTAACTGAAGGGAAGCTATATGTTGGTGTTCACCAAACATTTTATCTATCAAAGTTAAATTTTAAATGGAAAACATGAAAAGCTTCTTAATTATATATCTCACATCATTTGTTATTGTATACTGCAGGAAAATTAGAAAAAAAAAAAAAAAGGAGTATTGTTGAAGAGATTGATAGAAAATATCAACAAGTCAAAGGATTGTTTTTACCTCTACCTCATAGCCTCTCAGTGATGGTCACAGGTAAATATGTGGAAGGAAGATAAATATGTTTAGGAAGATAAATATGTTCTGTTTGGGGATTTTTTGTGTTTTATTTGTTTAAAAACTAAACTTCTGCATCTAAACACCAAAGAACCTTACAGATACTAAGTAGAACTATGATAATTATTCCTTATGTGTTGTGAACGTCCAATTCTGTGACAAATTATCAGGCAGAATATAGAGGATTCTTCTTGTCTGTTTTGTCTAGTAGACTCTTTTGGAAGAAATTTGCTATCTTGGAGTCTTTGAGGATGACTACTCTGCAAGAACTTACAAAGATCAATAGCTTTCTTTTCTGGCTTATCTAATAGCTGTAAACACACTGTAAGCAGGAGGCAACACAGAAAGGCATGACTGCATACTGTCCCTTAGTCTTCTGACAGCAAAGAGAGAATTCACAGAAACAGTTACAGAGTAGAGAATTGCATAAGCAAGTAAGTGAGAAATGGAAAGAAGGGGAAAATCAAAGTGATACACAAGTTGTCAGTGGACATTTTGAGACTACCAACCAAATATATTTTTTTTTTCATCCAGACACCAAGCTTTGGGTTGTATTTTATAATTTAAAACAATGCAAAAAAAGTTATTTCTTGTACTTAATTAAATTCTTGGAAAGTAGAAATCTGCCATTTCATTTTCTTAACCCAGCACATTTGAACACAGATCTTCTATAGGACAACTATTCTAGTAGGATTTAAAGTTAATATTTTTCTCTTTGTTCTATGCAATTGGGTGTAATTGACAATCAGTTTAACTAATACGAAGAGGACAGTTTTGTAAGTAGATATGGAAAATATCTTATTCCAGAATACCCAACTAGCTGAATTCAAGTATGTTCCTCTGGGATTACACTGACACAAATTGCTACACTAAATCACATAGAGGGTAGGATTTAATTCAGCTAATTTTAGGTTTATAGAATATAAAGGTACGATTCAGATGACTGAACACAGGATTCTAAAATAATCCTACTCTAAATGACATGTCATTTGGTAATTTGAACAAATCTTTGGATACTACTGATTGTAACAAAATATTAATTCAGTTGCTCATGAAAAGACAGGAGTGAAAAAGCTCACGGGCTGAGATAAAGACATGGAGATTGTTTACCAATTATCATGACGGATAAAAAGGGCCATGCTGCCTTCTGATTGATTCAGAAAAGCCAATTCAGGTGAGGGGCTCAGCTGTGACATGCAGTGGGTGTGTTGGAACTTACTCGAACTACCTGTGTCTGGCATAAGGCAGTTCCATATTCTCCTCACAGAGATTACCATTGCAGTTTCTCTCCCCCATGTGAAAACTTTGCCACTATACTCAGTGTAAGCTATTACTTCAAAAGGTCAAATTTCCCCCAGACACTCACAGTTACCAATGCCAGGTCCTTTGGTGTATTTTGCATACCTCAGAACTCAATGAGACTAGGTGCCTATGCAAAGGTAACTGAAATGAGCCCTCAATCTCTAATAAATTTAATGGTGGTGAATACACATAGGATTTTACATTATAGATCCAAAATAAGTTTAGAGAAAGAAATCCCATCCAGAATGTTGTTGCATTTTTCAGTGCCTAATTAAATAAAAAAGTCAAGGATAATATCAGTTAACTTAAAAAAAAAAATATATATATATATATATATATATATTGCCTGCTCTTCTTTCACAGAATAGATACATTTGTCTATCCAGGGCAGTACATGGAGTACATATCTCAGGCACATTAAGTCTCACATTGATAAAAGGCTCTAAGATCCCCAGGGAAACACCATTTAGAAAACATTTTGGTCACCTTCTACACGTTCTGCTGTTTGAACTGTCACTTGGGAACTCCTCTCTCTTTATTGTTTAAATCTAAGTTCAGGGCAAGACTGTGTGGTTAAATTCTAGTTTAATCCACAATATACAAAGAAAGCTACAGAGTACCTTACATGGAAAAAAAATGGTGATTTTAAAACATAATTGAAGAATTCATTGATCATTTTGTCTTAAAATATCCTTAAAATATCCATCTTAAGCTCTATTATTAGCTCACCATTCTGTCTTTGTTTATGCTGAGTATTGTTACTTGAACTTCAGATGAAAAAACACATGCCTAGCATAAGTAAGTTTCAAACAAAGTGAATTAGGTAAGGTCTGGATCTTTTTAATAGGAGACATAGAGCTTCCTCATTGTGGCAGGTTGCCTGTTTCTCCAAACAGATTGAAAACTCTGGGGATATATAACTCAAACATTGCAAATCAGATAGTATATTTGCTTGGTTTCCTCCTCTGCTATCTGGATGAGACATACATGCAGTACAACACATTTCCCAACAAACATCTATCAATATCGTATTTGTGTAAATGAAGACACAATAAGAAGATTGTTCATTAATATCTTTCAGGAGGCTGGAACCTAGTGAGCAGGTAGAATTCTATAAATCCAGAAGGATTCCCATGGAAAATTCTTAAAATAAGTTAAAATGAGCCCGATGTTTAACTTCTAGGTAGTTCAATATATGTACTATACCATTGTTTGCATTGATTTTCTTACCCAGTATAACAGCTGTTAACTTAGTGCCATAGTAGAGTGGCTACTTGACTGCTGTCCTGCTCTCACACCCCGCCTCCCCCTCACAGAAGATAGGGAAAGTAACACAATGGCTGCTAGTCATTCCATCTATTTGTCCTTGACCATCTTCCAAGGCTGAAGATAAAAACAGAGCGATCACCTCTGGCTCTTCTTCCCATGATGACCTTGATTCATCCTCATCCTTTGCCAAAAGAGCTGCTTTCCTTGTATGCTTCTTTTTCTGTACACGGGTGATGGATACTGGCACAGGCTGGTTCTCAGGTGCAACTGCCATGCCTGCTGTTGTAGTCTCTGTAGCCACAGTGCTTGTCACCCTGCCTTAGGTTCAGAGACCTTCTCTTGCTCCTGAACACTGACGAGAAGGGCATGATAGGCGTGGGCCAAGCCCCAGCGTATCACAGTGATTTCTGCATCTCGAGAACTTATGGTCTGACAACATATTTCTTCCAGACCTTTCACCGCCTTGTAAGGATTTTGCACTTGTTCAGGGATGAAATTCCAAAACACTGGGTGTGACCACCGTCCTAGGCATTTGCCCACACTCTCCCATCCACATTGTCATTCATAAATATCCAATCTCAGTTCAAATCTCCAGGTGGTATTCTTGGGAAAAACCTGCATCACTCTGAATAAAATCTGGCCCATCAGTTGGGTGAAAGAACATCCAAACCAAATAGCTAGTGCAATAACCATACCATAATATGCCAGTAACCAGCACAAACACAACATAGTTTTAAGCTATTACCTGGAGATGATGAGCACTACCACACAGAGCACATCACTTACAAGTGTACATTGGCCCTAGTTGAGCCCAGAAAGCAAATGTATCAACACAGAGAACATAGCATTGGGTAAAAAAAAATTAAAAACATAAAACTCTCTTAGCAAATCTCAAGCCTTAATGGGCACCTCTTGTTATCTCACTTCTCATTATCTCAGCGCTTTCATCTCTTACCAAAATAGGCTGTCTTGGTTAAGACGGCCCACTTTTTGACCCCCAGATTGGGTGCCAAATATGGACTGTCTTGGTTTAACACAGCCCATTCTCACAAGTCCTCCTTGCCCCACACAGATGGGAGGGAAAGTAACACAAAAACCCCTCTGGGTTGAGATAAGGAATTTGATGACATCACAAGATGCACATTTATCTTAGTCTATTTGCAGATAAAGCAAGGAGCAGAAGCAACAGCAGAACCCAGTGACCCCCATAACCTTCATCCAGCCCAATTGAAAAGATCAACACCCCAACCCCAGAAACTGAAAGCAGCAATCAGAACAGGAAGCCTCTCATATTACCATCTGAACTGCAAGCCTCATGATACTTTCCAATCAACACTTTCATCTTGAAGCTGTCATTATGGCAGCATGACATTGAATATCATAATCAGATTGAACTCAGCCTATGACATTGTGCATTAGAGCTCAACTTTCCATCTCTGCTTAAAATAACTAGTTTTCCAATACAAATATTCTACTAAACAGTAGTGCTTTGACAGTCCACCCAGTGTATGAAAATCTAATTCAAGGTGAACTAATAACATTCAGACTTGTTGAACTGTCTCTGCTGCTCTGGCAAGAATATCAATATGGACTTTTATCCTGGAGTGCTATAGAAGTATGGATAAAGTGTTCTGCCCAGTACACTGCACTATGTGTCCTTTCTCTATGAAACAGATAACATAATAAGAGGAACTGAATTGTTCTGCCATAATGATGTGAACCATGCCCTAAACAAAATATACATACAATTCACCTTTTCCTAGATGAAGCGGTGCTTTCTATTTTTTTTTTTAATCTCATGTCTGTCTTCCAATATTTTATGAAACCTTTCAGCTCTGTGGCCAGAACAAGAAAGATTGGCTTATAAGTCTAAGCTGCACTTGCACAAAGCCTTATGTAAGTACTGGAAATGATAGAATGTTTCCAAACAATATTCATTCCCAGTTTCTTGGACAAATAGAAGTGCACTGCTTGTCAGACAATGATTTTATTACTATTTGCTACTGCTATAACTATCTTCATATTTACAATGCTTAGTTTTGCCCTGTAGTAAGGGTCCCACCAATCACAGCTCCTTTTCTTTCTGACAAATGGATGTGATGCTAAGTTCCCCTCAATCATTTGCAGATTAAGAAAAAAAAAATGTAAATCCTGTCTTAATATACCTGGTGTTGCTTTTTTACAAGAAAGTGTTATTTTTTTGCTGCTCGTTGTGATAAGAATCAAAATAGTATTCTATGCATTACTGGCAGCAGTTTCTACTAGTAAGCACCCGCACGGTTTTATACAGAAAGTAACCTGTTTTTAAAAGAGATGGGAAGAGTGAAGCAAAAAGGTAGGAATGGCTTGGATGGTGTTATTCAACTTATTCACCACCTCAGCAATATAGACAGAATCCATGTGCAGTATAATGGAAGGAATTGACAGAAGTGGGGGAAAAAAAGGAAAAAGTCCTTTTGTATACATCAGTATAGCAGTATTGAAAAAAAAACAAACCAACCTATATCAAATAGCAGTTAACTACAAATCAGAATTCTTTCAGAAAAGCAGCTATTGTTTTTTATTTTTCTCCATTTTTTTTCCCAGTCAGTATACTACATTATAACTACATAATAATTAGCAATTAAATTCACATTGGCAATGAAATTATAATAGTAATTAAAGTTTTTGTTCTTTAAACTACTGTAATAATTGGACATACTTATCTTCAGCTCTGCTAACTTTTTTTTCTGTGCATTTTTTGAAAATTAAAGTCATCTTCATAAAGTGTGATTCCAAAGGAGACAAATATGGATGGCTAATGAGTAAAGGAGTAGCAGTACAGTTCTGTTTTCAAAAGCAGACTCTTTCAAATATGTTTACTATGTCTGTACTATTTTTCTAAATTGAAAACCAAGCAAATTTGAAAAATCAGAGCTCAGCTACTTTCAGTTTTCCTAGTTTGAAGGGAATTTCAGTTTGAATTGGATAGTAGCTCATAATAGCTTAAGAGTAATAATTACAATTTCTGTACAGTTGGAAATAGAAGAAGGGCTCTGTAGGTACTTTGGATTGTTTTTATTTTTATGTATATAATCATAGCTGTCATAATCTTTCTAGAAGATTGGTCATAGAAGTAAGATCAGTTGGAAATGTGCAGAAAATATTTGATCAAATAGATGTGTGTAACTTGTCCTTAAAAAGAGCTACAGTGAGACAACAGTAATTTCAGCATTGATATCACCACTCTGACAAAAGGAGTGGTCTATGTAATCTCCATTCCTATGAATGAGCCTAGAATTTTTTCAAACTAAGCTTCAGCATGAATAAACATAAAGCAATGCAATTAGGGAAAACAATAACTAAAATTTGTTGAAAAACACCCATGTGATGATAATATCAGATCTGGCAGCTGCAATTGAGGAAAATGCCTTTGGACCCAAACAGAGGGAGTGCTTTGAAATCATTCTGTGGTGGCAGAAAAGAAAGCCAGCAAAATCATGGGCATCATCAGAATGCACAGAGAGAACCACACAGAGGATAATATATAGCCTTCATCTGGCTCAAGGTTTGCATGGGCAATCTGAGACAGAGGATGGAAACGTTCTGAGGTCTCTGCAGCCTTCAGTTCCTGTACCAGAAAACTAACTTCTGACTCACAGTTTTTCTCCTTCTCTACAATATGAACCACCAAAAAGGGATAAAATTATAATTACGGTAATTGAAATGAACTGTGGGTTTGAAACTGTTTCAGTGTAGCATGAAAAAAAGAAAAAAAGTAGAAGATCAAAAGAATATGTGGTAGCTCTGCCAAATGATTATAGATATTTTTCTAGTGTGAATGTTAGTTTGAAAGAGTTTCCACGTAGAGATATAAATGTCAGCAAACTTGACTAAAATTTTTCATATGGGTAATGAATACTTTGCCAGTCAAAAAAAGGGTATCTGTAAAGGAAATATTTTTATTCTGATTGTAAATATATTCACATGACTTCCCCTTAGAAACATTTCCTGATGTCAGATTGTTCTTAAAGCTTCTATGCACTTCTATGTTCTTTATTGTCTATACAAAGTCTCTAAAGCAACAAACATTATTCCTGTACATACTGAGTAGGGTTTTTTCAGCATTTAATGCACAACCTGCAGCTAGAAGAGAGCAGTAAACTACTTTATCTATGATCTTAATTTTTCCCACATTGAAATGAGATGCCTGCAACTTCCGACCTTACTCATTTAGAACAAATTGCCTAGGCAAAGAACTGTCCTCTGAATCAACAGGAGCCAGATACTTAACTGCCTTTATAAATCCAAGGCCCAGTCTTTACCTCAAATGCAGCAGAACATTATGTTACCAAGACATCAGCAGAATACTCAACAGCCTATAAATGTGGAACATAGAAGACAAAATAAAACATTTCTTTTCTTCTTTTCTGAAAGGTTTCTTTCTACTGGCTAAAGAATAGTGGTTCTTTTTTCCCCATTAAAAATCCAACGTCATTAAATATTCAACATTCTTCTCTAGTCCTAACATAAAATTGTCAGATACAAGGAATTGGTGCTCTTGTAACAAAGTGGACCTGTCTATAATAAATCACTCAGAAATTCTATCTTTTTCCACAGATTCTGAGGAACCCTTTCAGGAAGTGTTTCTCAGGTTGATCTTTTAAATTCATCTGGCCTATTTAGCTACAAGTCACCTGTGATTATCACCTGGTGGCAGCCATTTCCGACAAAAAGTGATTTCCCTTCCAACCTTACCATTCTATGGTTGTATGATTCTATGATCTGCTCCCACAGTTATCTTGCAGGGAAGAATGACCAGATCCGCTTTTCCACTATGTTAAACATGGAACCAGAAATTAATTAAACAAGGCATAAGGCCAACTTTAAGTGTGTTATAGTCTAGTTCTAGCCTAAAAGTGGAAGTCATCAGAATTAGAAGCAGAGCAGTTCAAGGAATTAAGGGAGAAGACAATGACATAGCAAAATAACGTGAGAGAAGCAGGAAAGAAATTACTACACTAAGAGATTAAATAAAGAAAGAGAATGATTGTATAAGTACTGTATAATATTTAGAATATTGCTGAACTGCCATAAATTATGGTGCTAGAGAACTCATCATTGGTACTGCTAGAACAGTTTTCAACTTCCATTTCCCTGTCCCTGAATAATAAGTCCAACAGGACAGCAAGAATTTTTATGCTAGGATAGGTAGTGAAAAGGTTACAGCCCTTTTTTATATTCCTGCTTCTGAGGCTAAGGCCAAGATTTGGAAACAGCAGCTGAAGATAAGGCAGATCTGAGTCTAAATGCATAAGGTGGAGAACAAGCAGGAGTATCAGTCTCAATGCAAGAAACTAGTTCCTGGAAGAAACGAGTAAACTGCACAGAATGCTTTGAGACTTATGGTAGCTGACATCTTTCTTATATTCAGGGACTCTGTTGAAATTCAGTTGTAGGAAAGGCTGAATGACAGTAATTCCAAATTGCTGCCGTGTGATGAAATATTTGGGTTTGGACTCTAACAGACATATTTAGTGTGTTGAAGTATTAGTTAGTATGAGTATTAGATGTCTAAATCATAACTTCAGTATCAAAATTGAGATTTAAATATTTCTCTGCATCTTATTTTCTTTGTTTTTATACTTTTCTTCTGAGTCATCTAAGCGTTGCCAAAACTATGAAACTTGTTCTAGGTTAAGGGTTAGCTGTTATACCACAGAGTAGAATTCCTCCCAAGAGAGTGGAAAGTCCCAAAAGGGAGGCATCAGATATCATAATATGTTATTCCATCCTTTTTCCTGTAAAAACCCTATTTAAGAGAGAGAATTAGAGTTCAGTCTCTTGGCTCCTCAAGTTTTGTGTCTTAGCTGCTCGCTTTTGCTTTCAGCTGCATGGGAGGGAGGTTGTGCTATTTTTGCTGCATAGCAGGGCCTGCCTTGGGTCTGGTGGTGCTAGGCCTTTGCCCATTCTGGTTGTATATATTTCTTTTCCCTTAATACATTTTGTACTTTGTTTACTTTTGTAAATATTATTTCAATTTAAATTCCAATTCTGTGCAAGTGTTTTTATTTACTCCTTTGGGGTAAATTCTACATTCTATCCCAAGCCAGCTCGAACCAGGACTGAACTCTATGCCTATCCCATATTGACTGTGATCACTGTATTGATTAGCATTACATGCTTATACAAGACATGATCATATGCACTCTATTGCTTATTTTTGCGTGCATTTAAATTTTTACAGGGAGAAAACGTTTCACACAAAAGCAGTAGCTGAAAGAGTTTGCATTTATGAAATACAATTGAAGAGTTTGAATAGCCTGTAGTATGAATTGGAATATTTTTCTTTCTTGTTGTAAGAGTCAAACAAAATGTGGGGTGTTTATAACAGTTCTAAAGGGTTGCACTGCTGTAACATTTTTCTATTAATCATACTGGAAACCATAAAAAAAAATTTGGAAATTACATAAATTGGAATATTTTTAGTAGAGAAACTGTTGCAAATTTGAAATTGAAATAAATTGTGATTTTCTTCTTCGAATATTTAATAAGACGTTCATATATCTGATAGGTTACACTTAATATTCTTATATGTACTTTTTAGAGTAAAAAGTAAGTTACAATAAATAAATTTACTGCTTGATCAGAGTTTCCATAATTTTCTGCTATGTATAAATTTATTACCATCAAATACCACTATCTACAAGAAAGCAGTGTTGCATTTTGTGCTCTGTAGATGGAAAACAAGGAAAGAACATGAAAAATTGTTTCTGATCTCAGAGTATTATGAGCTGAAATGTGAGAAGAAGGAGATACACAAAGGCACACAAGAAGTTTGTGAAAACTGGAAAGGAAATAGAGAGTAGACTGTAGTTGACAGTTAATTTGGTAAACAATTTGGTTTTGCATTTTGTAATTTCAAAGGAGTGAGATCTTTGCAGATGTTTACAAGGTGCTTCTTTTACTGTTAAGGGCAGCATAAAAAGAAAATTGTGGATGCTACTTAAAATGTAAGCGAACAATGAGAATTAGAATTACTGGTATAGAAAAGGTCAGTCAATATTTTTATAACTTATGAAGAGAGGGTAAGTATAACAGGTTTGTATTAATTTTAAAGCTATGTATTATATAAAGAGAAGCCAAAAGAGACATATACTTCTATTGTTAGTACTGGTTATTATATTCGCAGAATCATAAAATAGTTTGTGTTGTAAGGGACTGTAAATGGTCATCTAGTCCAACACCCCTGCAATGAGTAGGGACATCAGGTTGATCAGAACCCAGAAGTCTGATTTTGAGTGTTTCCAGAGATGAGGAATTGTCAATTTTCAATTTGTTTCCATAAATTCTGCTAGAAACAGTAACTTCCATTCAAATGAATGCAATATTTTGTTTAATTGGAAGGAATATTTACTCTGCCTTGCCATATTTCTGTAACAAACCTAAGGAAAATGGAACAAAATGTTTGCAGAAGGTTGTATTTTCTTGTTCTCCTGCTACTGGGACTGCTCAGTAAGAACAATTTTGAGGATGTGACACCCATATCTCCATTAGCTTGCTGAGAAACTAATGTGAAAAGATTCAGTTCTCTAATTTGTCAGACAACAGATATTGCTACAATTCTAGTAGCAGACATAGAAAATAAAAATGAAAAAAAACTTAATATACATAGATCCATAGTATTGTCTAAAAGGCTATCATTATGCTGGGGTTGTCAGCAATACACTCACAGGAAACTGATTAGCAATTGGACACTATTTCATTGTGGTAAATTCATAATAAGAAGAATCAATTTGGCAATTGCTTTCTGGAGATACCAGTACATTTTGACCTTTTTTTTTAATAAGGAAATGCACACACAGTTTTAGGAAACTGCAGAATGTGACTGGACTATCCAGACAAAGAGAGGAGTTGGAGCCAATTGTAGGTCTTGTCAGGTTCATAATCTCCAGATTCCTTTGTGCTCAGTTCATGGTTTGGAGAAAAGATGAAGGACTCTTGATGCATGGCCCTGTCCCAGGTCATCAAGGTCAGGGTATGTATTCAGACTGGGCCAGAAAGCCTGAAGTTATTCTCTACTACCGTCTAGCAGTAGGCAAGCACCCTGCATTTATTAGTTACAAAGATCAAGATGATTCTTTGTTCACTTTGAAATTATTATACTTCTTTGCTAAAACTTTGCAATCACAAATAAAATAGTTCGTTCTTCTATGAAATTAATACAGCAATAAGCCTTTTCAAAGCTTGAAAATACAAAATGCTGAGAATAGTAATGTGCAGCAATTATGTAGGGCAGAACTTCAAAGCATTTTATTAACATTTTATCCAGTTCTAGAATTGATTTTACATCCTCTACCAGCATTAAAAAATAGTAATAAAGCCAGTACCTACTAAATTACATAGTCTCAATTTGTTCCTGTATTAAATGGTACTGAAATGAAAATACCTAATACAAAAGAAAAAAATTAAAATAACCGTTCAAAAACCTTACAATAAAATCCACATCCTCAACCTGGCTACACTGAATACTTTATGAAGTATTTTAGAAGTCAACAAACTCAGATTCTAGTAGACTGGTTAAGTAAATGTATTGTAAAATCAAGGAACTGTTATTTAAGAAAGGTGAACTGTAAAATAGTAACTGCACTAAAGCATACTGTAATACACTTTGGATAATTGATCCAGGGCAATTACTTTGACATAAACTACTTCAGAACCATAAGACAAAGAACAAACCTGGAGAAGCCGTATAATGAATAAATAATTTCCTTCTAAATATTACTTGTAGTTTTTTATAATCTTTTAAAAGAAAAAGAGGAGCTGGAAAACTGAAAGACTGTGTTCCATGACGAAAAAAAGCAAACATCCAAAGTGTGCAGTTAACTTACAGGTAATTGAAACTTTTTAAGTGTGTGGCTTTTTAATAATTCTAATTTTTCTAATTCATAACTAAGATAAAACAATTAAACTTAACATTTGCAAATATAGTCCTTTCCAATATATGAGGCCATATACAATATTGATATGGAGCAATGTAACTACATAGTCCGGTGGGGCAATATAATCTTGATACTCAGAATCTTGCAAAAAATTCTGACTTCATTGTTGATGGCTGAATTAAATAGAGTTTCATTTTAACTATAACTTTCATTGAATTCATGAGCCACTTTTTAAGTCTTTTATAAGTTTCTCTTTGCTTCTAATCTTAATTGATTTCCTGATTATTTTCCCTAGCTGTAGTTGTCCTAATTAGAACCTTAGATAAGTAATCATGATGAACATAATTAAGATGTTCTACTTAATCTGTATCTGTAGCAGTTGTTTTCTTTATAAAGGTAAGTTATGCAAGACAGTTTTAATCATTTCAAGGCTCTCGAGGATTCTGATCTCTACTTTCTCCCATTTAAACTCTTATAATATTTGTTCTTGAGGATCTCAAAATACTAAAACAATTTACAGTTTCTGCTCCTTGCTCTTCAAAGGCCAGAGATTGTGTTCTCACAGCAAATTCCCCCTTTTCTATGACAGCAGCTTCTGGGGATTTGCAAATTGAAGCGTGATGAAAAAAGTTAGCAAGGATTCTATGTTTAATTGTATCTTAAGTGTATTTTCAGCAAGCATCAAAATTTCTTATGTCTGAAATAGGCTTTAAATTATAGTAATGTCAAGTGTGCCATATATCGGGGGGGAAAAAAAAAAGCAAAAAAAAGCAAAACTTAAAGGTTCCATTCTTGAAGTTTTCAGCCAAGTCACAGACATGGAATCAGTGCACTTGGATTGTTATGTAATAGATATAGTTGGGCCTAGGAATCCTGGCAATAAATGTGACTCATTATGAATGCAACCTCGCTTTAAAGTCATTGCCAGGTACTCTGTATTTTTAGCCTGAGGACAGGGGTTCCTTTATTGGGACAAAGTAATGTAGCAGTGTCAATCTAGACTCATTTATGTGTTTTCTCATGAGAAATACTTCTATATAATTTCTTAGCATAACGTAACGCTTCACATTTTACAGGTAGAGACTTTCTGTCACAAAATGCTGAAACCACAGTGAATTAGAAGGATAACTGTTAATTGCAGCAAAATGAATTTACTTATCAGATGTATTGCCACATGGCTCTGCAATTTCTTCTGACAGCAGATGTATCGAGCCATGCTAAAAATAAAAATAAAAATTGAATCATATACTTCTGTCAGTCATTATGCATTTTAATGGCAGTTTCCCTGTGATAAACTATGAAAAATTATATGAAAAGAAGTAACACTTCTGAAATCTCTTATTCATACACCTAAATTAGCCTTCTTACTAACATTACATGGTCTTAAACGTAAAATAAAAAAATGAGAACTAAACTATTTTTAACAAACATGGAGGGAAACTAAACTCCAGACTATACATGATGAATATAGATGTCTAACTATGTTTACACAGACGACCTAGTGTGTCAACTTAATCCCACAAAGATATTCCAGATGGGAATCAGTCTTTAATAAGTCCTTAGTCAACTCTCTTAGGATGCTACAGATACTAAGACAAATGGAACACTGTGTGCAGTTCTGGAGCCCCCAGCACAGGNATATAGTCAAGAAGTTGTGACTCAGTTGCTGAAACATGAGTCTTGAGAAAACTTAAAATGTGTAATTCATGCTCTATGATGCTGCCTGGACCTATGGAAGACAGGAACCTTTTAAAGAATCGGATGGATTTATGTGGATTAGTGCAGTGCTTTTAAAAGCACCCTAAGTTTCTAAGTTCAAGCAAGTGAACCAAACTTTATGATGTTTAAAACAGTGCATAAAAAACTAAGTGTAGACAAGTGAATCAAGCCTCAGAATTTGCAGGTTTCCTCTGCAGAAAAAAACCTCTGGGGACTTGATTCAGATTCTTAACCTTAGACATATACAGGATTTGAAGTATCTAGACTGTCCCTCAAGTGCCATTCCAGAGATACAGGGATCACCTAAAAGTCTGGCAGCCTATGATATCCTGAGTGACTTTTGTATTTAGACCATGGATCAAGTTCTTTTATGCTTTGTTGACAGGAATGACAACTCAGATACCTATCTAGAATGCGAATTTGACATCTATACATTTAGATTTAATTAGACACACTTTGGACTTGAATTTCACCTTTGGTGTTTTCTACATTGAAGCCATGTTCATTTTAGGATACTTCAGTCACTGTCAGACTGTTTTTAAAGTGAGGTACATGGTAGCATTCATTATGAATAAGAGTGCAGAATATAGTTAATTTTAAAAAAAAATATTTAAAATTTAAATTTAAATGGTAATGTGTTTTCAAAAGAGAATATACAAAATAATTAAATCTATTAAATATTCTTACTTTTTTCTTGTAATACTGCAGAGCATAGCATTGTATAATATAAAGGCTTTACAAAAACATTAGGGAAAGCTAGTATGGATGACAGAGAGTTTTAATATGTATATTAACAGCATTACTACACTCACTGTAAACTTAGAATAAGTTATATCACAATGTGCATGTGTGGAAAGCCATGAAGCTATGACTGTGTGCCTACTGGAAATCTTGCACCCAATTTAGAAGTGATGCAAAGATGCAACGATATAAGAGGCAGTGTTCCTCATTTCAGGATGGCACATTATCACATGGTGCTTTGTTTTCTGGACATGCCAGACTGGCTTCATGCTCAGGTAGTGTGACTCTGACCAGTCTTCTCATTTGAAGTCCCATACAGTGGGGACTATAATCATCTTCAATTATCTTCATTTTATGGTTTTCAGAATAATTTAAAAATATTTTCAGTATTACTAAAATGCATGACCTATTTGTGTGGGCTTCCCTTCTAAAATTCTCTCTCTTTTCAGATATTAACTATTCAATGAAATAATGATTTTCATCTCCATAAAATTATTCACAATATTCATTTTTGCTTCATCTTAAATAGTTGTTATATGGAAAGGAAATTATCTGAAACTCAGAAAGTATGCCCTGAATTTAGTCTTCTAGACTTATAAAGATGATGTTTAAATATGATTATGAAAAAATGAAACATGAGAGAGCATTAATTTAACATATATGCTATCAGATTTAAAAGATGTTTCCATAAATTTCTTCTGCCTGAGAAAAGAAAAAAAAATAGACCTTCATGATACATCTTACTATCATTTTAATTATGTTAGTGTCAACCTTCATATGATGTTAATAAACACTTGTATTTATATAGTACACTTATAGGAATCCATTTATTCATTGAGTTTTAGGTCTAAACCAAATACTAAAAAAAATATTCCATACAATGCAGGTTAATGGAAGAAAAGTACCAGAAATTTTACATTTGTATGCAAGCATCTCATCATTTGTGCAGTAAATTTCTAGAAAGTTCTAGACAATATCATCTGGGCTTTAACTGATTGGTATAATGTATTGATGCACTGAAAAAAAACAACCATCCAATCAAAAAAAACCCCAAAAATACAATAAAAAAACCCAAAATGAAAACCCTACCCCCCTAAACTAACAAACACACACACTCCCCTTCCAAAAAGAAACCAAAGCAAGTAAACAATCAAACAAAACCCAAACCAAACCACACCGACCAACCAACCAAAAAAAAAAAAAAAAAAACCCAAAAAACCCCAGATCAATATCATCCCAGACATTGTAAGGCATGGAATATTGCTGTGGTGGTTTGAGTGATTTCATGTTATTCCAGACTCCCTAAAAAAACTATAAAGACCAAGACCCGTCCCAGGGGACACACTGGTCGCCCCTGGATATCATAATTATGTTATTCAATCTCATAAGTCCTTCAAACACTTTAAAAGGAAGCAGCAAGGTCAATTCACTCTCTTTTCTCCCTGCCTCTCCAACTCTCCAGAGGGATCTAATCTGGTAACTAGGTAATTATGTAGAAGGACCTTGTGGTGGGCTGTGGCCTTCAAGGCTGCAGGCCACTGCAGCAAATCTTGGCCTGTTTGAGGCCAATTGAGAGACAACGGGGGATAGGAGAAAATGAGCTGGGGGATTTTGGGGGTTGGTGGTTTGTGGTTTGCTCAGGGAGAAGGTTTTCGGGGGAATTCTTATGTATCCTGTGTCTGTATTAGGCGTTAAGGATTCATGTATGACATCTTTTCCTGCACATTTTTAAATACAACCTTTCTGTATCTTCTTCTCCAATTCAGTGAGAGCATTATCATTTTACTGCTCTTTTTCCTTAGAAAAAGAGCAAAGTGAGATAATCTCAGCCTGTTGTACTCTCACAAAAAAAACCCACAATTCCTTTAGCCACTTTTGGTCAGCTGTCCCAATTGTGTCTGCTCCCATCTTCTTGCTCACTCCCAGCCTAGTTGCTGAAGGGCCAAAATAGGATAAAGAGAAAACCTGCCCAGCAACAGCTGAAACACTGGTGTGTTATTAATATTGTTTTAGCCACAAACCTGAAACACAGCACCATATGTGTTTCTCTGAAGAAAGTTAACTCTATCCCAGTCAGGGATATAGCACACTCAGGTTGAATTAAAATGAAAGGGAGTAACAAGCATGAATCACAGAAAACAGATCTGGAGAGGGTAGGTTATGACAAGAGTGCAATTTGTCTCATACAGTTTCAGTTGCATGTTTAGACTAAGTAGTTTTGTTGAGTTTTTAGAGGGAGGCAACACCAATGGAAAAGCTATCACAGCCTGCATAAAACATTATGGTTTGCTCTATGGAGCTGGGTATTTTTTATCATATTGATGTGGATTTGGGAGTTACCTGCCCCCCCACACTTTGTAAAATGACCCAGGCTAAAACTCAGTCGGCTGGAAGTTTAGATGAAGCTATATTTACAGCTCNTATATAGGTGGTATAGTGGAAGAATTCAGCTCATCTAACATAGACAATCAAGCTCCTTATGCTTTCTTTAAAGTCAATGCAAAGGAAAAAAAAAACACTTCCACAGAGTGAAAATCCTAGTTATCATAAATAACACTTTAAGAAAAGATGGATTGCATCTTGGAAGAATTTATTCATCTAGTATATAACATCTTATGATGAGAATATAGACTTACACAATTAGTTTATATAGGTTTGAAATTAGAAAAAAATACTCCAACTCTATTTAATGACTAAGTTAATTTAGATTTCAGATAGTTATCAAGCCCCACTGTTCTCGCTAGTTCAGAATAATAACTTGCTAACTCCCTGGTTAACTGTAGAGTTGATGGAAGAAAAATTCCAGTTCATTAGTATTATATTCGATACATAATGACTTGACTTTCCAGTAACTGAAACCCATGGTTAAAATGTGAGGCATCATCCCTAAATTACTACTATATATGCATGCATTTTTGTAAAATCTTGTGATAGCAAGCTTCCCTGCTGAAAATCAATGTTGATTTCCATAGGAGGTATTTTTCAAACTTTTCTGGGAACAGATATGGAGACAAACCTTGACCATATCAGATCAGTGGCAATTTTCCCTCTGGTTTCAGAAAATCTATATAATTTGCATAAAATTGAGAAAATATCAGTCCAGAATAGTTTTGTCTGGTGCAGAGGAGTTGCATGGTGTGGTAAAAATTCCTTGTAAAACATAAATCATGTCCAGTCATCCTGACTGTGCTATATGATTAAATTAACACTGTTATAGATGAGTGCAGAATATGCAATGTCTTGTGCTACAGTTTTAGCAAGGTGTTTGAGACTGTCTTCCATAGCATCCTTTTATTAAAGTTAATGCATTATATGCTGGTGGGTGAACAACAAGATAAACAGGTTGGTTGCTCAGGCTTAGAAGATTGTGGTTAATGGATCATTCTCTATATCTGGAGTCAGTGTGTCAGGAGTACTCAGTCTGCACACAGAGGTCCGTACTTGCAGGTTGGAGGAATAAGATGTTATTCAACTAATGAAGTTCAAAGCAGAAAAATGGCAAGTCCTGCTGCTGTGAAAGGAAACTAACATTGTTACAAGCTGAGGGACTGAGGGTGCAGCTCTTGGGAAAATTTCTGGAGCCTTGGGGGACATTGAGTTGAAAATGATCAGGCAGAGCATCAAGGACTGTATTATAGCCAGCAGATCAAGGGAAATGATGATCACCCTCTACTCTGCACTTACTAGACCACATCGGTAATAAATCTTTGAACTTGAGGCCTGTTGAGTACAGAAAACAAGCTCAACAGAGGGCTACCTAGATGTTCAGAGCTAAGCTCTTCTTCAGAGGTTGACAAACAGGAGCTCATTCAGCCTGGAGAAGAGGCAGCTTAAAGAGCACTTAACAATAGCTGCACAGTAACTACAGAGAAGCAATAGAGACTGATCTGGGCTATTCCCAGACATCCATGGTGGGAGGAACAGAGGCAACAGGCATAGCATGAAACAAGAAACAGACTGGGTATAAGAAGAAACATTTTTTGCTAAGCAGACAGTCAGGTCATATATAGTTCACAGAAGATGTGCAGTCTTCAGTTTGGAGGTTGTCTAGGTCTAACTGGATAAAGACATGACTAAGCTGGGTTGACCTCACAGATGAAGCTGCTTTGAGCAGGAGGTTGTCCTGGATCTCTTCGATCTCAAATTATCTTATTGTCCTATGAAATAGTCTTATTTGCTTCTTCTGGCACAGCTTTTAATAGAGTTTCTCTGGAGATTTTTAATAGCATCCAGAGAAAATGTTTATATGTGCATAATTATTGGTAATTTTCTACCTCTCCTTAGAGAGAAAGACTTAAAATATTATTGAAAGGCAGAAGCTGTTATATTTTTCTACTGAGAAAAAGTTATTACAATGAATATCATTATTCCTCTTCAACTGAATTACTTGCTAAATAGGTTACCCTTGAGAATATCTGAGAGTTTTTTTTACAATATTTGATTAAGTGTTTGTATATTTTTACTTACAGTAGTCCAAACTCAAGCAAAACTACTATGAAGTCATAACTTTCCCAGACTAAGAATTGACACGATTACTTTTATGTAAATTTCAATATTATTTTGAGTCATTCTACAAGAATTTTGGGGACAATTGAAGTAAGCTTGGAGATTCAACTTTTCTTTTTTTTTTTTTTTTCAGTGTAAAGTAGATGACTACTTAGTACCTATGTTTGAGGCAGCTCATCCTAGAAGTTACTGGCTTAGTATGGTGTCATGGTTTGAGTTGTATCTGCTGATGTGCATAATGTTGTCATTGTGCCAGCTTCAAAATGAAAGTGCTGGCCGGACTAAAGTTCCATGAGGTTTGAAGTTTAGAATGTAGCACAAAAGGTTTCTTGTTATGGTTGCTGTTTTGAGTTTCTGGGGCTTGTGTTATTGATCTTTTCTGTTGGGCTGGCTGCTGCATGTTTGCAGATCCAGGGAATCATTTAATCACTGTTTTTTGCTGCCACTTTTGCTTTTCCTGTTTTTTTCTGCAAGTAGGCTANTACAGATGCATAAAATGAGATGAGATCATTCCAATCTGAATGATCTTACATTCTTCACATTTTATAGCATTGGAAAACACACTACTCAGTACCAAAATTAGTAAAGATTTTAGGCTGAATTTCAGAGTGGTTCAAGTTACATTAAAAGATAGTCTAATATCAGGAAGGAAAGGGATAAAATGGTTTGAATAAGGTCACAAAACATTACCAGTAGAAATGTTCTTTGAATATAACTTAGTGAGAGACTCCTCTCTTGAACATGTAAATCATCTTGTAATGGTGGTGATTACATTGAGAAGTGACAAATGTCTCAACAAAGATAAGATCATCCTGATCATCCTGATGTGTCATCTCTGCCCATTGAGACAGAAACTGCCCAGGGAGTGTGGTGGACAGTGGATGGCTAAAAGGAGTGGAGACCATTCAGATTAGACCCCTGCAGACACATGGAAGACCCCCTGGAAATTCCCTTATGCACTGTTGATATGAGCCAGGTGGAGCTATGATAAATGAACCAAGAATATAATAAAAGCCCTGAGCTATGCCANAGGTTTGATTGTTGTTTCTGGGTTGGTGGCTTTTTGGTGGCTTTTTTGAGTGTTACTTTACCTCCTGTTTGTGTGAGGGGCAGGGAGCTTGTGAGAACAGGCTTTGTAAACCCAGGACCTATGGGTAGTTTAAGACTAATCTAGCTACAAGGAAGGACATGGAAGTGTTGGAGCCCCTCCTCTGGATGGGCCACAAAGATGATCAGAGGGCTGGAGCAGCTCTCCTATGAGGACAGGCTGAGAGAGTTGGGGCTCTGCAGCCTGGAGAAGGCTTCGAGGAGACCTTAGAGTAGCCTTCCAGGGTCTGAAGGGGACCTACAGGAAGACTGGGGAGGGACTATTTATAAGATCTTGCAATGACAGGACAAGGGGCAATGGGTTTAAACTGGCAGAGGGAAGATTTAGACTAGATGTTAGGAGGAAGTTCTTACAGTGAGGGTGGTGAGACACTGGCACAGGTTGCCCAGGGAGGTTGTGGCTGCTCCCTCCCTGGAGGTGTTCAAGGCCAGGTTGGACGAGGCCTTGAGTGACTTGTACTAGTGGGAGGTGTCCCTGCCTATGGCAGGGGGTTGGAACTAGATGATCCTTGAGGTCTCCTTCCAACCTTACCATTCTATGATTCTATAACATACATTACAGATGCATAAAATGAGATGAGATCATTCCAATCTGAATGATCTTACATTCTTCACATTTTATAGCATTGGAAAACACACTACTCAGTACCAAAATTAGTAAAGATTTTAGGCTGAATTTCAGAGTGGTTCAAGTTACATTAAAAGATAGTCTAATATCAGGAAGGAAAGGGATAAAATGGTTTGAATAAGGTCACAAAACATTACCAGTAGAAATGTTCTTTGAATATAACTTAGTGAGAGACTCCTCTCTTGAACATGTAAATCATCTTGTAATGGTGGTGATTACATTGAGAAGTGACAAATGTCTCAACAAAGATAAGATCATCCTGATCATCCTGATGTGTCATCTCTGCCCATTGAGACAGAAACTGCCCAGGGAGTGTGGTGGACAGTGGATGGCTAAAAGGAGTGGAGACCATTCAGATTAGACCCCTGCAGACACATGGAAGACCCCCTGGAAATTCCCTTATGCACTGTTGATATGAGCCAGGTGGAGCTATGATAAATGAACCAAGAATATAATAAAAGCCCTGAGCTATGCCAGCTTACTGGGGGAAACATGACCAGGGACATCTGAGGCTTGGAAGCAGCAGCCCAGGAACATTTCCCCCTCCCCACCCCAACCAGCAAAGAAAGGCAATGGGATGGTAACTATACCTCCCCACTCTCTCTGTTTTCGTCTGTTCTCTGTTTTGTTTGCTCCATTACCTCTCTTTTTAATAAACAGTCTTGTCGTGATATATGGCCTTGTTTGTGCCTTAATTTCACTCATGGAAATGTTCAAAAAATAACTGCATCTCCTTCCCAACCTTTGGATCAAGACAATTTTATGGCATAGTTGGGCAGGATTCCCATGTAGTGAAAAGTATCACAGTGAGACTACTGCGTTGCTGAAACCCCAAGATATGTGTGTGTGTGCCTGAGGTGTACTCTGAGTACAAAGTGGGAGTCCAAATTCATGTTTTCACTCTTCCATGAAGGAACTGGCAGGAGCAGGATGGAGTGAAAGATTGTGGGATAGAGTTAGGGGGGTCTTTAAATGTGTGTGTCTTCTTGGGGAAAAACATTTTGGGGTACAAAAGCTTATTTTTTATGTTGTGACTTTACTGAGAAATCTCAGTTCCCTATTGTAATAGAGAAAATTGAGATGCTTTTGTATGTGTCCTCTTAGGGAAGATTTTTTTGGTACAAACAGTGATTATTATGGTGTGACCCTCCCTAGGGCCCTATTGTAACAGACAATGCTTTTGTAAGGTGTGTTCTCTCAGGAAAATAGTGTGACCTCCTCGAGAAGCCCAGTTTTATGGTGTGACCTCCCTGAGAAATCTATTAAATGTGTATTTTTCCAGGGAAGAATATTTTGCAGTACCCTATTGAAACAGAAAAATTGAGAAGCTTTTGTAAATGCACATTTTCCTGGGGAAGCATATTTTGGGGTACAAACAGTGATTTGGAGTGTGACCTTCCCAAGAAACCTAGTACCCTGTTAAAAAAGCAAAAAAATACAGCCAACTGAGATGCTTTTTGAAATAAAGAACTTGCCAAAACTCTGGTCACTCTCTGTAACATATGCTTACCAATGCTGTGTATTTTGGTGTTATGATTCTTATTTAAACTCTAATTCTGAAGATTGCAGTACATCTAGGAGATAACCTTTTACTAACAAATCCCCTCTGTACCAAACTATCTTCTGGTTTGCTTTGTGAAAATGTGTTTTCTTTGCCAATTCCAGCCCTCATGATAGTAAAACTAAGCAAGAACAGTAATTTCCCACAATGTGCAGTATCCTGTGCAACAGTGCTCCTGTTCAGGGTTTGTCCTGCCAAAAAAAACCCAACATATGTAGCTACTAAAAATTATTTAGGATAATCATTTATTCACAGTTAATTTCACAATTCTACAAGCTGTTTTGTTGTTGTTTCAATAAAATAAACAACGAAATTGACTTTCAGGAGACCGGAGGCTTGGAACATTGCAGGAAAGATCTAATGTCTTTTACTAGTATTAAACTGGTATCTAATGAAAAGTAAAAATCAAGAAGTCAACTATAGAACGAATTTACAGTTTGCTCACTTTATAAGCATGAGGACATAAGAGCATCTTGCAGTCTTTCATACTCTAAATTTGTAACCACTCATCTACTTAGTGTATTAAACATATCAGATACACATCAAATGAAAATTAAGAAGCTGAAAATACGTTTTGTCTCCAGTTTCAGTATTTATAGTCAGATTATAATGATTAAGGCATAGAAGCCAGATATTGATTTTATTGCTTTTGCTAGTATGTGTTTAAAATGTAAAGTGTTAGCACTACAGAAATGAAGTTTTGCCAATCTTAATATGCAGCCCACACCACAGCAATGTAATATCTGTACTTCTTGAGTACAACATCATTAATGATGGCAATAAAAAAAATTCATGAATATTTTTTGATTTTAATGACACAAACTCAACCAATCAGCATCATGAAAATACCAGCATTAAATATCAGATAATTATATAAACTATTTATCCATCCTTACAGTTTTGAATAATCAGGAAGTTAAAATAGATTTGCATGTAAATTTATACAGCTACTATGATTTAATATGTTAAATTGTTTGAAGCTTGTGGAAAAAATAATGAAGACTGGGAAACTGGATATTGTGGAATCTGGCTGACTTGTTTATTTCAATAATATTAATGATTAAAAACATCACTGTGAGGAGCTGAGGTATGACAGCTTCCCATTTATTTATATCAGCTTTCTCAGCTATATTAAACAAATGCTAGACTACATTTTTGCTCAAAAAAATTATCCACCCACCACTCATTTTACAAAAAATATTTGAAAAAATATAAAAAGTGCATGTTCTGGGTTTGGTTTTGGTTTTGTATTTTCATATCACCTGCACCTAAAAGACAGTACAATATTCTAAAATGGAATCTACAGATTATCCTTAGATTTATTCTGATTTTGAAACTAATTTCCCTAAGACATGCAGAAATAATGAAATAATGATTCTCATTTGTGCAACTGCCCAATATATTACTCTACTATTTAAAAGATAATTAATTTTTAAAATAAATCCATCATTGTACAAAAAAAGAGATTTGAAGGACAAGTATCTGCTAAATGAATTTCACTAAAAATGTTTAAGAAAGTTATTATAAAAACTCCTGAAATCACAGCTGACAGAATTGACAAGTATGGAAAGCTGGATAAGTTTTAAACCTCATAAATCTGAGTAAGAAATGTTAAGAAGTTATTGCTATAATATGGAATAAAAGGAATTTAATTGAAAATCTATTTAAATCTTACTTTGACTGCCTAATTCCATATTTGGATTTGGCCCTTAAACGATATGTCAATTTGATTGTTTGTCATTCCACTATATAGGAAGAACTTTTAATATGTTTATTCCTTCTGTGTGTCTAAAATCCTTGTGGATTGAGATTTTTTCTTTCCTAAGGTGAAAAGTCATTTTCACATGCATCCAGTAAGTGTGGCATGTAAGTCATCATAGCTTCTAGTATAAATATTGGAGTTTTTATCCCTATTTGGATAAATATTAGTGCATGTTGTGAAGGTAAAGCAAGGCAAACTGGTGACCAAGGACTGTTGTCTTACACAGATTTTTGGTACATTTTTTGCTAGCTTTGTGATTTATCTTGTTGATACTCATTGTCCTTATACTGCATCTGTTAGTGTAGTTAGCTTTTTGTATTTGTTAGGAAAGTTAGCAAAAGTGAAGATAGTGTTTTGAACTACGGATCTTAAGAAGAAGATCTTCAGTATGAGGTTGTTGGGACACCGGAATAGGCTGCCCAGGGAGTTCGTGGATGCCTCCTTTCTGGTTAAGGCCAAGCTGGATGAGGCCTTGCGTGTCTGAGTCTAGCTGAGAGGCATCTCTGTGTGAAGGATGGAAGAGATGATCTCTAAGATCTCTTCCAATCTAAGCCATTCTATGAAAAGCAAATAATTAAAGAAATGGAGGGGTTGTGTTAGGTTTGGGTTTCCCTGTTTGTTTGCTTGTTTTTTGGTGGTTGTTTTTTGTTTTTTTTTTCAAATAGTTGTCAGGTCAGACAACAGTTACCATGTCCTTCTTATTAATAAATTGACCCACTACATGTAACCATGTACTCTAGAAAATACTCTTTCATTTGAGACAGTGTTTGCAGTGAATGTTGACAACTGAATAAATTATTATTTTGCCCATATAGTCATTTATATGCACAGTGTTCTCATTGGATAATTCGTAATAGATCATTTTATTAAAATAAAATTGCTAATCATACTTTCATACACACAGATCTGTAGAATCATAGAAACATTTTAGTTGGAAAAGACTTCAAAGGTCATCGAGTCCAACAATTGATCTAACACCACCATGGCCATTAAACCATGTCTCAAAGTGACATGCTCACGTGTTTCTTGACCACCTCCAGGGAAGGCACTTCTATCACTTCCACCTTCTTGGGCAACCTGTTCCAATGCTGACCACTCATTTCATAAAGTTTTTCCTAATATCTAATCTCAATCTACCCTGGCACAACTGCAGGCCATTTCGTCTTGTCGTATCACCTGATACCAGAGAGAAGAGATCAACACTCACCTCACTGCAACCTCCTTTCAGCTAATTATAGAGAGCAATGAGGTCTTCCCCTTAGCCTTCTCTTCTCCAGGATAAACAATCATAGTTCCCTCAGCCGCTCCTCATAAGACTTGTTCTCCAGTCCCCTTACGAGCTTCATTCACCTGTGGACCATGCTCCAGCAACTCAATATCCCTTATGAGGTGAGGGGCCTGGTATTCAAGGTGCAGCCTCACAAGTGACAAGTACGGGGGCATGGTCACTTCCTTACCCATGCTGGTCACACTGTTCCTTATACAGGCTGGGATGCTGTCGTGGTTTGAGGGGTTCCAGTTTACCTCAGACTCCCTAAAAAAACTACAGAGACCAAGATCCATCCCAGGGGATGAACTGGTCACCCTCGGATATCGCAATTATGTTATTCCGTCCCATAAATCCTCCAAACACTTTAAAAGGAAGTGGCAAGGTCAATTGTCTCTCTTTTCTCCCTGCCCTTCCAACTCTCCAGAGGGATCCTTATCTGGTAACCAAGTAACTATGTAGGAGGACCCTGTAGGTCAGCAGCCTTCAAGGCCATGAGCCACAGTGAATTCGGCTTGCTTGGGCCTAATGGGAAACATTGGGGAATGGGAGAAAATGAGCACTGGGGTTTTGGGGTTTGGTGGTTTTGGTTTGGCCGGGGCAAGGTTTGGGGGGAATATGTATCCTGTATCTGTATTAGGTGGTAAGGATTCATGTATGCCGTATCTTTTCCTGCACATTTTTAAATAGAACCTTTCTGTATTTTCTTCTCCAATTCAATGAGAGCGTTATTATTTTACTGCCCTTTTTCCTTAGAAAAAGAATAAAGTAAGATAATCTTGGTCTCTTGCACTCTCAAACAAAAACTTACAATGGATGCTGTTGGCTGCCTTGGCCACCTGAGCACGTTGCTGGCTCATGTTTGGGCAGCTGTCAACCAGCACCACCTAGGTCCTTTTCTGCCAGGCAACTTTCCAGCCACTCTGTTCCAAGCCTGTAGCATTGCATGGGGTTGGTGTTCATGAAGTACAATACTTGGCATATATTCGGTACAATTATAGGAATTAATGGAGGTTGTTGAATAATGTTATTTCAAGAAACAGTAAAAAGCTTATGAAAGATCCATTTCATGGGAATCTGGAATTTGTAACGCTAAATTCAGTAGTATAAACCCAACAGTATGCAGAATAATGCAAAAAAAACAAGAAAAAATGGCACAAAGAGTAGGTAATTTTTTTTAAATTCAAATTCTGCATTCTTGCATCTGACTCAAACACTTAAGCAAATGTTTGGGGACTGTAGAATCCTATTGAGCTAAGTTGTGTTCCATCCCATACAACATGCTCTGTGCTGGAAATGAATACTCGGTAGTATCAGAAGAATTACCAGACAAGAAAAGATAAAGGCAATTCTCACTTATCCCTCCCATAATAAATTAAATTAACTCATGTGATAGTGTCCACCTTCATTACTTTCACTATCTCACTAGCTTGGACCTGAATCCACCTGTTCTAATGTGTATGCACTTTCCCTCCTTAATTCTACCAGTGTAAGATTGAATAAACTTGCATTACCATTAGCTTGAATTGATGACAAACATCAGAACTGTTCTAATATAATCAAAGATATGCATTTTAGGGGAAAATCCAGAACTATTGCTTTATTTGCATTACTTGGTTTAAATTTATCTTGATTCACAGCTGCATTTATGCTGCTGTCAAGGTTGCTCATAGTGTCCACGAGCTGTGACATCCAGTGTGACTGACTAGTCTGAGCAGGTAACCAAGTGAAAATCCATCAGAAAATCATTTGACCAGATTAAAAAAAAATAAAATAATTCTTCACCTAGCAATATGACAATACCAACCTCAGAAGCAGAATGGTGCAGGATAACAAACTGAACTGTGCATAACAGTTCTGAAAAAAAAGGAGGTTGTACAACTCAGCAGCTTTTACTTCAGTCTTGTAAGGACAATCTGGGTAGGACTGCATTTAGTCTATTATTTATAGATAACTGATAATTCTCCAAATAGTTTAAGGTTGTGATCTCCATATAGAGTTAATCAGTTTTCCTGTAAAAGATGTTTCCTTAACTTGATTCATCAAGGTATATTTTTCAGATGATCTAGTCATAAGTGAACATTTAATCAGGGTTATTCTTCTGCTGCAGACTAATGTTTTAAGGATATTGTTCTTTTTAAGTGACGAAACGTGATTCTCAAACTTTCCTTGTGACAGTCTTGACAATGCATACACTCCAATGTTATTGTTCCCAGGTTTCAGAAATTCAAGTTAGATAGCAAAAACAAAAGCACACAAAGAGCTATAGCCACACTTTTAGCTAGACATAAACAGATAAAATTTGATTACTCTCCAACTTTTAATTAGTGACATCTTAGCATCTATCATTGACATAACTGAAACCAGTTCTTTACTTATCAATTTCTTTGCTTAAATTTGTTGTACATCTGTATTTTCCCTTGTGCAATAATAATATATGGCATTGAAAATGCAGACCATCACATCCACAAGATAAAGGAAAAAACATAAAAATATATATAAAACATGTATTTTTATTATTGTCACCATTCATATTACATAACATAGTTAAACATACAAAAGAAATTGAGACTGACTTTGTACCCCTTATTAGCACTTAATCATTGCAAATGACATAATATTTTCTTGTAAAACTGAAATGAGTAAAAAGCATTTGGAACTTTATCTTGGTTTTCCCTTATATTTAATTTTTACTACCAAACTAAAATACTAGTGTATTTCACTTTGCACAGACACAATATTTCCTTATCCCTGGAATGCCACAAGTATAATATCTGTAACTCTGAGACAGGTGCCATGGGAGTTCAGATTATAATAGTAAATAGATCTAACTTTGTAAGTGATTTCTTGAAACTGATGACAGCAGTGGCCATTGAATATAAATCCTGCTGATGCAGCTATTGAATTTTAAAGCATTGAGGTCAGAACATACAAACAGAAGTCACAGCATGTGATTGTTCCTTTACAAATGGTGAAGCTCATCCAAGAAAGCTGCATCAGATATTAGGAATAGTTTTACAAATGACTATGACATGTCATCACAAATCAGCTCCCAACATGAGTGGTACTTTTAATGGACCAAAGGAAAGACTGAGGCTAAGTGAGTCTGATTTAATCATACTTATCTTTGAAAAATAATAAATCTGAATTAAATATGTCCTTTTTCCCCCTTGTGTTTGTACATTGTTCCTTCTAAATGTTTCAGAATGGAAAGAAATCATGCAAAGGAGAATACTACACCATTTTTGGCCCATGTTTCAGGGAACAAAAGAAATAAAAGGCTATCATTTGCAATCAAGACCTGTACTTTTCTCTATTCATGCTCCTCTTCAAAGTCAAAGGCCAAAGAGTAAAAATACATTTTAATTCAATTTTAAAACTATACACCCTAATAAAGTGAGTGAAGTGCATACAAATCATATTACCCGATGCTTCTAGAAGCTTTAACTCATTTTGCATTACGGCTAAAGAAAAATATGTGCTCATCGTAGGAGTAATAAACATGGATAATTATGCATAATTACAGAGATTAAGTTCCAATTAAGGTTCAATTTCTGTAATAATCCTATCCAAAAGTCTTTTAAGGTTTTTGGTGGCACTAATGAAGACCAAGGTAATTCATAGTAGTAAGGATTCTCATGAATATGAGCAAAATACAATTGCAGATCTGCGTGTTTGGAATGCATCGACATGCATTAACAACATTAAGTTTTAAAGTGCGTGTTTCCTTTTGCTTCAAAACTTTTAATGTTTCCCTATAGCATCAGAAGAGTGTTTTTTACACTGTACAGGAACACTTTTCTAGCAATATGGTTTTTGTTTTGCATTTGATAGAAGAAAATTATACATGTTAGCATCTCGATCGTTTGTGTATTTGCCAGTTCTACTATGATAAAAACAGAATTCCAAGTCTAATTCCATCTAAATTCCTTTATGTCATTGTGCATTCATTATTTAATTGAGCTTGAAATATTTTACATCTTCTTTTATTAATAAGAAAAATAAGCATTTTGTAACGTATATGAAATTATTTGTGATAAATTCTTGCTCTCAAGAGAGTAATTTTTTCTCATTACTTTTTTATCTTCTCTTACTAAAGGAGAATTTGCTCACCATTACCAAAAAAAAAGTGGAGAACCTAATACTCACTAAAATAAAATAACTAATTGCTAATCACTTCAGAACTGTTTTCTACGGCTACAGATTTAAAATACTAATGACTTGATCCATCCACATCTTACATAATATAGCTTCAAATGATAGTTCACAGGTAACTTTGATACTATACTTGATTGAAAGTTTAAGTCCTTACAATCACAAGGTCTCACAACATTTTCTGTAAAGGCAATATTGTTCTACTTTGAAAACTACAGAAACTATAGTAAAAAGAATGAACTCTGGAAATATAAAAAATAATGTAGGAAATTTTGTTTTGTCATATAGCTGACTGAGATCTTTAAGTGTTGATATTTATGGGATATTAAGAAAAAAAAATTTTTAAAGTTGCTAGCGTTTTCAATTATTTATATGCATAATTATTTCCATTTTGAGTTAAAATAAAGCATGCTTTTATATAAAGTCTGTTTCAGAGAAAAAAAGATCATTCAACATAATTCAAAATATTTTCAAGTTTAGATAATTGTATTTAATTACATAGATACATATCTATGTATAATTTTAAATTTTTTATATATGTATTTATGTTTAATTTGCTACATATCTTTTGAGTACTTTGCATATAATGTATAGATATGTACCAGGAGTCTTTGTTTAAATATAAAATGTTTTAATAACATCAAACCTGATACTTTTTTGTGGAATATTTAGATTTGACTATGATTTAAAAAAAAAAAAAAAAAGGTTCTAATTTATCTGCATCTTTTTGTATTTATCTATCAGTACTAGTACATTTTTTTATAGTTACATGACACAAATACAGCCGATATCATACAGGATATTGTTATGAGAGTAAAATGTTTTATACATACAGCTACAGCTTCAGGATAGCATTCTGGTTACATATCTCTGGGAATTATTTATATTTAGCAGTAAGACATGCCATTGCCTGTAGCTAAACTACAAAAGCACTCCAGACATGAACACTTTTGCCAATATAGAACATCAGAGACATTATATATGTGTGTTTGTGCATATATATATGTATATATAATGTAAAGAAATCCACTGTCGATACCAGTATTTGCAAATGGACATAACTACCAGAAGTCATAGAATGAATATATTCACAGCTCAATTTACTTAGCAAAGACCTGAACTGCAAAACTAGGAGAGTGATTTCTTTACACACAAATAAGTTTTTATATTAATCCTTTATTAATATCATCAATAATATAATGAAAAGTTAAAAAAAAAACAGAAGAAGAAGAAGAAGAAGCATGTTGCTTGCTTATTTACCAGTAACATTATAACATTCAGGCAGAAAGGAAAATATTTAATTTTTGTTTTCCTCCTTCATTATATTACTGATTTCTCCTGGTGACATATCTATTTAAAATAGACCATCACCAGGAGACTATAGTTTCTCCCTAATCATTGAAAACAGTTAATTCAAAAAGAGTCCCAGGTGGGATGTTGGTGCTCACCCTCAGTAGAATTCAGCCACTGTATATTCCAGCAGATGGTTATGTCAGTGTGCAGTGAATCATGAAATTTTGACTGTGGGTTTTTTGGCTGTTCCTTTTCCAGAAATAGGTCAAACTGTTGAAGATACAAATTGGGCCATTCTTGTTACTTACAGTAAGGATGGTAATGGTTATGATTATTTGAAATAAATTTCATCCATTCAAAGTAGCTATTTGACCTTGTCCTTCAGGAATTATTTTACTATCTGTTAGCATAACTGTATTAATATTTTCAGGGTGTTTACATGTAAATGTGTAACATATAACATCTTAAACGTTATAATAAAATAACATAAATTTACTTAATTATATTCTGAATGTAAGCCATCAAATGCACCATTTTTCATTTCAGAAGTACCAATGCAAATTGCATAAAGAATAAGGGTAAGAGAAATATGAGATAAACATTGCTTCACACTAGCAAAAAAATATCGGTGTGGTTTGAGGTTTTTCATTTAGTCATGTTATGGCTAGAAGCAGTGCTTTTTTTAATCTGTGAAAATAAATCTGTGTACTCACTTCTGATTTTTTTGCTTAATTTAAAGATAATTGGAATTCTTAATATTTCACTTTTCCCAGTTTTATTAATTTTATTGTTTGAAACGATGGTACAAATTTAAGGATGAGAAAAAGCACCTGCCACATTACTATCAGAAAAATTAAACTAAACCACTCATATAATCACCTGAATGTGGTATACAATAGGTCTTGAAAGAATGAAACATGTAGAAGGCATTTATCAGACAGAGACATGCAAACTAGACTGAACATAAATACACTGTCGATCTTGAGGTATGATGTAAAACTTGTATATTTCCTTTAGCCAATAATTCAGAGTATACTGCCACCAAGACCACAGATGGTGGGAAGTAGTCATAGTCAGTGTTATGCATTGGAGAAATCTGTGAAGATGCAATATCTTGTTAAGGAAAACATTTATTTTCATCTTTATAGACGCAGTGTGTATATATACACACATAGAACAGAAAATGATTGTGTCATAATGACAGTGAGAAGTAAAGAAAATGTGGAAAAGACTGGTAAAGTCCGAGTATATTCAGCAATTTTTGCAAAATCCTATGTAATTGGATGCAGAAAATGACCTTGTCTGGTTGTGTTACTCTTGTATCATCTATGCATCTTGTTTCTGCTTAAGGACTTCTAAGATTTTTTTATGACCTTGGCATTCTATCACTGCCTGAATGCAGCTAAGAGCTCAACAAAGTTGTCTGGTAAATTCTAATCAATCATCCACACCCATGAGGCACTTTCTTGAGTCACCATGGCTTTCTATACACTCCTGTTAAAAACTACAGGAATTTTTTTTTTTTTTTTTTTTTTTTTTTTTTTTTTTTTTTTTTTTTTTTTTAAACCATGTGTCCTTCATTGATCCAAGCCATCATTCCCACTAATCACAATGATAGAGTCTTGCAGGATGATGAATATAAAAAATGCTTGCACTATGCTTTGATACATAATGATACAGTTGTTTTAGATCAGTAAAAGATTCATGATCCCCAGGCAAGAGTTCTGTGTGAAATTTCATCAGATGCTGATTGTCAGCTGCCACAGATAGTGACGTACAACTCAGAACAGGCTGTGATAGTGCTAAAAAGGAACTAAAGAGAATAGTGAAGATAAAGGAAAGTTCTACCTCTTGAGCCTTGTTGTGGTTTTACAGCAAACAGTTAAGCACAACACAGACACTCTCTCCCTCCCCTTCAGGTAGGATGGGGAAAACAATCAGAAGGCTGAAAGTGAGATGAAGTATATACCTCCCCAGGCACATACCTCTATACCTCCCCAGGCACAACTTGAGACTGTGTCCACATGTTCTGTTGCTGGTTGCCTGGGAGAAGAGACTGACCCCCACCTGGCTCCCCCTGCTTTCTTCTTCCTTCAGCTTTGTGTATTGTTCATGGTGTCATATGGTATAGAATACACTTTTGGTGAGTTGACATCAGCTGTCCTGGCTGTGTTCCATCCTAAAATCTTGTGTGCCTCCAGACTACTCATTGCTGAGGTGGGGTGAGAAGCAGAAAAGGTCTTGACTCTGTGTAAGCAGTGCTCAGCAGTAACTAAAACATTCCTTTGTATTTACTATGGAGTAAAATAATTCTATCCCAGCCAAAACCAGCACAAGCCTGTAATACAGAAGATTCCTGGTGAAATATATCCTGTACAGCAGAAAAGTGAGATAATAATAAACACAGAACATTTTTTTCAGAATTTGTTTATGTTTTCCTGGTAAATGTTTCTGAGTTGGTAACTCAGTCAGCTCTATATGTCTTAAGGGGTTTTATTTGGTTGGTTGTTTTTTGTATGACATTTTAATAGGTTCATTGCAAGATTATTGTAACTGAGTTAAATTACTATAAGATTAACAATGTGGAAAGTCTGTAATACTTTATTAACACTTTGCAGCAATGACTGTTAGCAGTTCATTTACTCCTTTGAGGGAACACATGGATAAGTTCTGCTATAGCTTGTGATACAATGACTTTTAATTGCACCCAATTTGAAACTAGCTTTAGGCACTACCTGTCCTGGTTTTGCTGGGACAGAATCACAGGACATCTATGGGCATTAGCAGTTCTGAGTCATCCAGTACATGTGCTCACTGGTGCTCACATGAGCATCCCACACAGTATAAAGGAGGAAATTTACTGAGAGGCTTGGACTTCTCCTCCTGTTAAGTCTTATGCCTTTGAGAACTGCCTTCCTGGATATTGTAGTAGTTGTACTTTTACTGGAAGTATAGCTATATGTATCTTGTAATGACATTGGTATTAATTCAGTGACATCATTAAACCTGTTTTTGTTTCAACCTCTAGGTTTTCTTTCCTTTTTCTGATTCTCCTTTTCTCCTGGGAAAGGATGATTAGATAATAGAGTAACTGCTTTAATTTAGACCTGGATATGGGCTAAATGTAGACACTACTGAATGAGTATTTCTATACATATTGTATACAATTTACAAGTCAGAACAAAATTTTGCAAGTAGAGGGAAAGACAGGATGGTGAATATTGTGTGGAAAAATATATCTATTGCAGAAGAATAGTCTCTGAGATTTCAAAAATTCCCTAGAATATTTCAAATTTGATGATATTTGGGTTAATATTTGGAAATTAGCAAATTCCAAATTCTCATGCTCTTGAGGTGATGCAAATATTTTTTTATTCTTGAAAAGAAAACATACTCAAAATCAGCATTAGATCTTTCATGTTTTATTGCTAAATAAGAGCAATCTTATTCTATAGTATAGAAGTGTCATTCTGGTGTAATAAGCTGAACTGTGCACTACACTATTTTATTTCCACAGAGGAAATCTTGTGTTGAGAACTTCAGAGATCTTCCTCCCTTAGGGGATAGCTGTGAGATAGATGTGTAAGTTCAAAGAATGCATTGGGTTGGAAGGAACCATCAAAGGTCATCTTGTCCAACTCATGTGTAGTGAGAAGGAACACCTACAACTAGATCAGGCTGCTCAGGGCCACATCATATCTGACCTTTTAATGTCTCCAGGGATGGGCCCTCAACCACATCTCTGGGCAGCCTGTTCCAGTATTTTACCACTCTAGTTGTAAAGAACTTTTATGTCAAACCTTAATCTACCTTGCTCCAGTTTAAAACCATTGCCCCTTGTCTGATTCCTACGTACCCTTGTAATTGGTCCTTTTCCAGACTTCTGAATGGTCTCTTTCAGATGCAGAAATACAGATATATGGTCTCCTGGAGTCTTCTCTTCTTCAGGCTAAACAGCCTAAACTCTCTCAGCCTGTCATTGTAGGAGAGGTGTTCCAGCCTTCTGATCATCTTGGCAGCCCTTCTCTGTACCTGGTCCAGCAGGTCTATGTGGTTCTTGTATTGAGAGCCCTAGAGCTGGACATAGTACTCCAGATAAGGTCTAACAAGAGCAGAGTAGAGTGGCAGAATCACCTCTTGGCCTGCTGGCCATGATTCTTTTGATGCAGTCCAAGATGCTACTGGCCTTTAGGGCTTCAAGTATACATTGGTGGTTTATGTTCAGCTTCGCATTCACCAATACCTTCAAGTCTTTTTCTTCAGTTCTGCTCTCATTCTAACTTTTAACAAACTTTAAAACTATCTGTTAGTATTCAGAAAGATTCAGGTTAGATAAGACTGATCAAACAGACATTCATTGTTCTTTCTGACAAGTCACATCTCATCCTTCTCTTCTTAAGGATAGACAACTCTAGATCTCTCAGCCTTTCCTCATTAGAGATGCTACAGTTCCCTAAATGATCTCCTTTAACAACAAAGTGACCCACTTAGTGGATGAGGGAAAGGCAGTGGATGTAGTTTATCTCTACTTCAGTAAAGTCTTTGACACTGTTTTGCACAGCATCCTGCTGGAGACACTGAGTGCACATGGGTTGGATGAATGGATGATTTGCTGGGCTAAAAACTGGCTGGGTGGCCAGGCTCAAAGAGTGATGGTGAATGGAGTTAAATTCAGTTGGTGGCCAGCCAGTAATGGTGCTCCCTGGGGCTCAGTATTTGGGCTAGTTCACTTTAACATCTTTATCCATGATCTGCACAAGGGAATTCAGTAAGTTTGCAGATAACACCAAAATGAGGGAAGACTCTGCAAAGGGATATGGACAGGTTGGATCAATGGGTTGAGGTCAGTTACATGAGATTTAACAAAGCCAAGTGCCAGGTCCTGCATTTGGGTTACAATAACCCCATGCATGGCTACAGGCTTGGGGCAGAGTGGCTAGAAAGTTGCCTGGCAGAAAAGGACCTAGTAGGTGCTGGTTGATAGCCATCTGAACATGAGCCAGAAATGTGCTCTGATGGCCAAGAAGGCAAACAGCATCCTGGCCTGTATAAGGAACAGTGTGACCAGCATGAGTTGAAAGTGATTGTGCCCCTTTACTCAGAACTGATGAGGCTTCACTTTGAATACTGTGTTTATTTTTGGGCCCATCACTACAAGGATATTCAGTAGCTAGAGCATGTGCCAGAGAAGGGGAACAAATCTCATGAAGGGTTTAGAGAATAAGCCTTATGAGGACCAGCTGAGGGAGGTGCTGTTTAGAAAAGGAGGCAGAAAGGAGACCTCATTGCTTTCTATAATTAGCTGAAATGAGGTTTTAGTGTGGTGGGTGTTGCCCTCTCCTCTCTAGTATCAGGTGATAGGACAAGAGGAAATGGACTGCAATTGTGCCTGGGTAGGTTTTGATTAGAAATTAGCAAAAATTTCTTTATGGAAAGAATGGTCAGGCATTGAAAAATGTTGCCCAGGGAGGTGTTCAAGAAATACGTGGTCATAGCACTTCTGGGACATGGTTTAATGCTCATGATAGTCTTAGGCTGATGGTTAGACTTGATGATCATAGAGGCCTTTTCCAACCAAAATAATTCTGTGATTCTATGATCTTTGTAGCCTTCCAGTAGGGACTGTGTCCAGTAGTTCTTGTCTCTGCTGCACTGGGGAGCCCAAAGCTGAACACAATACTCCAGGTGTGGCCTCACTAAGTCAATTTTACCAGTCTAGAAAAACAAATTTTATAGAAGTAACATCCCAAGACTGAGAAAAAGAGTGAGTGACAATTCTTTGGTGGCCTGTTTCACAATCCTTAGAAAATAGTAACAGAAACTGAAAACTGGAAACATCAAACAAAAGCATTTATTTTTTATTAGAGGGTTTTTTTAATATACAGAAGTGATATTATGTAGTAAACTTCTAGTGATGTCAGTTAAAATAGAGCTTTGTCTTAGAGCTAAGTCAACAAGTTCCTTTAAAAGCATAAAAATCAAATGTTTATTTTTAGATTTAAAAAAAACCCAACATTTGTAGCTTTACAAAGAAAGCTATTCATAGTATATATAATAATTTGGAATTTTAAATCCTTGTAATATTTTAGGAAGAAATGATTGTTACACATGTAAAGCTTTTCTAATCATTTATATTTCATGTACAGATCTCTATTTTGGACTTGATTGAATACTTCTAATATGTATTTTAATAGATAAAAATTATTTTAAAAATCTACTGTAGTTAATGGGACATCATTATCTGTAGATAAGCATCTAGAAGCCTTGAACAAAGTAATGAAGAATACAATTCTCTTTGTATTCTTTCCCCTTTAACATTTAATGCAAATCATTGGGGATTAAAAGTCACACAGTACTTACAAAACAATGAGCCCACACACCCATAGAACTCATGAGGTTTTTCAGTGTCAAAACCAGATTTTCCCCATTTCTCTGTAGTGTACTCTTCGATGGATTGTCGTTAGTGGACATGTTAGAGGTTCCATAAAATGCCCTACCATGAATCACTCAAGACAAGATTTCAAAATATCTCATTCCCTTACAAACTTCAAAATTAAGCAAATATTCAAAACCAATATATGCTGGTTTATTTATGAAACTTGTGACAAAGATGCTACAGTCTTTGAAAAGAAAGCAAACTAAACCTGCATTAAAATTTATTTTGGTAGCTACTTGTCCTTAATAAAATTTCAGCACAGCCAGGCCAGATTAAATCATAGTTACAAATATGCTATGAAATGGACAGCTTCCAATTCTAATCTGAATCTGTTACATGTGAATTTCCTTGTGTAAAATCATATCTGTGAACTAGGAATTATTATCAAAGTAAATGTGCTATGGGGGTAACATATTCAGCCATCTAGTTCTGGGTCCTTCCATTTGTTATGAACATTAGATACTAAATTATTATTTAATTTCTATTAAAGGACACATCCTAGGATGAATCATTGAAAATACATTTTTAACTCCTAGTACACTTTATGGTCAAAGGGTAGACTGGAAGAGACATTATTAGAAATTACCAATTTCTTATGAAGATTAAATAACATAAAACTGTTTGCCTCTTTTCTCTGGCTCGTTCTTTTTTTGGTTTCACTTACAAAGTCCCAAATATTGATGAATCTGTCTGGGAATAGGAGATTACAGTTACTATTCTTGCATCATGCAAATTAATGCATTTGAAAATCCTGATGCAATGAAGATATAGCCACATTAATTCTGTGTGAATGATACCACTATGACTAGGATTGTAATGAGCCTAGACAAAGACAGAACTAAGTTCTATTTTCTGTCATATTAGATGCTATTTCCATTTTAAAAAATAAATCAATACAATTACACATAATGTACCCTCAAATGCATATAAAACTTAATTTTTACATACTCTTCTCCATCAAAAATATAGCTCGAAGATAGCCCAAATACAAATCACTAGTTTATTAATGAAGTTTAAAAAAATCACAGTCATGAACTCTGGAAAAGCTTTAACTTTTTAAAGTGAATCTGGCATTAAAGGTATTTCTAAGAGATATATGTGTGACATGCTCTGTTTTGTCATATTATTAATAAAAGGGGAAGGTAGTTATGGTCATGTTTGCACTAGAGAAAGGGAAAAAAAGAAGAAAGAAAAAAAAAAGAAAAAATAAAATTGAAAAGTGAGAAAGGAAAAGGGTAACAGGGAAAAAAGAAAGGTGGGAGGAGGGGAGGAGAAGAGAGCTGCAGTTATCATCCAGTCAGTTTACCTTTTAGCAGTAATGCAACATTAATCTATATCTACTATCTCTAATTTGTGCACATGCCAACATATCTTCTGTAACTGGTCTGGGTAATGTGACTTGTTCTTACTCTGCTTCCTCCACAGAACTTGAAGAATGTTCATATTTTATTGTCACTCTGACAGGTTAAAAACTGAAAGGAGTAGATGGGATCTCAGTAAGCAACACAAACCCATAGCTATACAGGTCTTGTTCTGGTAATCCAACATTTAAAATCATAGAATCATAGAATAGTAAGGTTGGAATGGACCTCAAGGATCATCTAGTTCCAACCCCCTGCCATAGGCAGGGATACTTCCCACTACTACAGGTCACTCAAGGCCTCGTCCAACCTGGCCTTGAACACCTCCAGAGAGGGAGCAGCCACAACCTCCCTGGGAAACCTGTTCCAGTGCCTCACCACCCTCACTGTAAAGAACTTCCTCCTGACATCCAGTCTAAATCTCCCAGTTTAAACCCATTGCCCCTCGTCCTGTCATTACAAGACCTTGTAAATTTTCCCTCCTTAGCCCTTATGTAGGCACCCGTCAGATATTGGAAGGTTACCATAAGGTCTCCTGGAAGCCTTCTCTTCTCCAGGCTGAAGAGTCCCAACTCTCTCAGCCTGCCCTCATAGCAGAGCTGCTCCAGCCTTTTGATCATCTTCATGGCCCTCCTCTGGATCCGCTCCAACACTTCCATGTCCTTCCTGTGCTGGGGGCTGCAGAACTGTACACGGTA
>WBNM01028393.1:10917-94940 GCA_013399055.1 Ramphastos sulfuratus
GTCACCATCCCTGGAGGTGTTCAAGAAAAGACTGGATGAGGCATTTAGTGCCATGGTCTAGTTGATTGGCTAAGGCTGGGTGATAGATTGGACTGGATGGTCTTGGAGGTCTCTTCCAACCTGGCTGATTCTGTGATTCTATGATTTTATGATCATGTGGCTTGAAGTTCAGATTGTAGCATGAGAGGCTTCCTGTTCTGGTTGCTGCTTCCAGCTTCTGATTCCAGCTGGTTCCAGCTTCTTTTCCACTGGACTGGCTGCTGTATGCTTGGGTGTGTGGAACCATTTTATTGCTGCATTCAACTGTTTCTTCTGCTCTTTCTAAGGTAATTGTATAGTGTATCATCTCATTAAACTCCTGATCTCAACCCAGAGGTAAAGATTTTTTCTGTTACTTTCCCTCCCTTCTGGGTGGGGAGAGGGGTGTGTGTCTTGTGAGAGTGAGCTGTGTTAGCCCAGGATGTTCCCAAAGGAAAGGAAGAGTCATGGACTGAGTCAGATCTTTGTTGGTCAGAACATTAGCTGATCAGAACATAGATACTTCATGATGACTTCTGGCAAAGGATTACTTTCTTGCTTGAGAGTTGCTTACTACTTGTTCTCTGTGGTAATGGAAGACCAGGATGTGACAAGTAAAAGGTAGTCACTAGTCCAGGGATAGGAGAAGTGAATCCCCAGCTCCACAGCTGGAACTGCCCTTGTGACACTCCTTGACACCCTCCTGCTGTTGTGGCCTGACCCTGTGTTAGGAATTGAGGTCTTTGGGTCCACTTCATGACTTGCTAAGAAATAATCAGTCTTAGCAGTGAGAGGTAGCACTGAAAACACAGTGGATTAACAAGGATGGTGATAAAAATAACAATAAAAATAGTCTGGCAATATTTCCCCTAACAACTACTTTTCTGTTTTGATGCAACATTTCTGTTTCGGTCAGCAAAACCAGAATCATCCTCTCTCCCTTCTGTTAAAAACTTTTGTTTGTTTATTTTTCACCTCCTATTCTCCTCATATCAGTTGCTAAGGAAAACAGAGGAGTAAGCAAGAGTGAAATATGGGACAGATAAAGGAATAGAAAACAATTCAAGTTTTATTATTTTTGATAATTTTCCCCACCAAACCCAGAAATAATAACTGCGATAAAAATATGAAACAACTGCTTTCAGCAAAAGTTGTTTCTCCATGCCTTGTCAATTCAGTTCCTTCTGAACTCGCGTCCCTGAGTGTAGCAAAAGCAGACTAGCATGAAGCATCCAGAAAATGCTGGCTCCTGACAGCATCCCTGGTTCAGTTTTAGAACTGTGGAAAAGCAATGGTAATCAGCAAATCCTATCCATTTTCTTAACAATTATCCCTAACTGGTGATTCACTTTACAAAGTAGCTTTAGGTTGCTCCTTTTTACACTAGTGATTAAAGCCTCCTGAGACTCTACAGAGGCTGGTCTAGTAGGTATGCCGCAGTCTGGCCAGGTTTACTGGAGCATGCTCCAATCCTGCTCTGAGAGGATTATTATTGATGTGAAACTTCAGCTGCCTTTCTTGAGATGACATCTGTGAAGCTCTGCAGAAAGCAGGAGGTGAAGATCAGTGACACAGCAAAACTGTTTCCTAGAAAATGAGATCTTTCCTATCAGGGTTCACACTGCCCTGCAGAGACCAAAAGAGAGTCCAAACAAGCTCTATACTCGTAGGGGTGGTACCAAACATCTCATAGTAAAACCATCATTCTTTAGCTCTGGAATACTTCTTACATTAAGTAGCCAACAATTATGCGCAGCTGCATGGGGAAGGGAGTTTGAGCAATGCAGTCCCAAATAGTGGGAGTGTTCAGAAAAGAAGGAATCTGGTCTGATTCAAAACAAATACATGTTTTCAAGATGTGTCTGGGCTGCAACACTAAAAGTAACGAGGATCAATAGTAATTCTGACCGTCATGCTAGGTTTCTAACCAAAAAGAAACTTCCTAGAGGGAAAAAAAAACCCCAAAGTTTTAGAATAGAAGCACTTAAGCAGAATAGAGCTGTGATCAGTAATGCTTCTACACCTTCATTCTTAACCCTGAGCTCCTGCCAAAATACTGATTACTTGAAAGAAGCTGCAGTGCCATTGCTTCCAGAGCAAATTCCTGTTGTTTCTATGTTAGGCATCTAGTTCAGAAAATAATATTGGGGGTTGCAGTAGAGCTCTTCCAGCTGCTGTGTAACTTTCCCAAAGAAAACAACCCAGGGGGGAAATGAAAATACCGGAGCCTTACTTACACAGAGCCTCCTCTTCACTGTAGAAAACACTGAATATATAAGAGCTCAAGCTGAGCTGAATCAGAGCTCTGAGACTTCATGAAGAGAAGTCCTTGACAGAGGATTCTGGTGGGTGTTGACAAAGAAAGGCTGGGATCTCATCAGAAGTGCAATAAAGGACACATCACTGGAAAGCACAAGCTGGTGCAAAAAGGCACAAAGTAGGAAAGACAAAAGCCATCTCCCTCTGCTTGGTCTGGTAAGCAATACCTGTTGTAAAGATGCACTGCATGGGAGGACTGGAAACAGAATAAAATACACTGAAGGCCACAGGCTTGGTGGGTTATTAAATGTCAAAACACCTTGCATCTGATGATGGGGTCAAAACTCATTCTGAAGGCTGCTTTGAGATGCTCATGCACAACATGCCCTGCTACAAAAGAATGAGTAGGAGTTCTGTGCTATTTCTTCAAGGCAGAAGAGCTCTCAGCAGGACAGGGCTGTGCAGCCCTGCTGCCTGCTGGGGAGTGCCAAGAGGCTTTGTACTTGGAATCATAGAATCACAAAATGCTGTGGGCTGGAAGCGACCTTTAAAGGTCATCTAGTCCAACCCCCTGCAGGGGAAACAGATACCTTTCACTACACTGAGTCACTCAGAGCCTGGTCCAACCTGACCTTGAATGCTTCCAGTGATGGGACTTCTACCACCTTTCTGGGCAATTTTTAGCAGTGTCTCACCACTCAGGGAATAAATTTGTTCTTTTTATCTAGTCTGAATCTACTCTTTTCTGGTTTAAAATCATTACCCCATGTCCTGTTGCAACAGGCTCTGTTAAAAAGATTGTCTTATAGGCCTTTTTCAAGTATCAAAAGAATCACAGAATCACAGTCACAGAACTTTAGAGGTTGGAAGGGACGTCCAGAGATCATCGAGTCCAACCTCCTTGCCAAGCCAGGATCCTCTAAGGTAGTTCACACAGGAATGCATCCAGGCAGGTTTTGAAAGTCTCCAAAGGAGACTCCACATCCTCTCTGGGTAGCCTGTTCCAGTGCTCTGTCACCCTCACTGTAAAGAAGTTTCACCTCATGTTGAGGTGAAACCTTCTGTGTTCCAATTTGTAGCCGCTGCTCCTTGTCTTATTGCTGCTGACCGCCAAAAAGTGATTTGCCCCATCCACTTGACATCCACCCCTCAGATATTTGTATACATTGATCAGATCTCCTCCCAGTCTTCTCTTCTCCAGACTAAACAGCCCCAGGTCTCAGTCTCTCTTTGTAGGGGAGATGCTCAACTCCCCATATCATCCTCTTGGCTTTCCACTGGACTCTTTCCAGCAGGTCCCTGTCTCTCTTGAACTGGGAAGCCCAAAACTGGACACAGTATTCCAGGTGTGGTCTCATCAGGACAGAGCAGAGGGGGAGAAGAACCTCCCTGGACCGGTTGGCCACACGCTTCCTGATGCATGCTTGGCTGCAATAAGGTCTCCTCAAAGCGTTCTCTTCTCCAAGCTGAATGACCCCAACTGTCTCAACCTTTCTTCATAGAAGAGGTGTTCCAGTCCTCTGATCACTTTTTGTGGCCCTCCTCTGGACCTGCTCTGCAGATCCGTGTCTTTTTTTTTGTGCTGAAGACTCCAGAGCTGGAGACAGTACTCCAGGTGAAGTCTCACCAGAACACAGCAAAGGGTCAGAATCACCTTCCTTTACCCACTAGCCTCACTGCTTTTGATGCAGCCCAGGACAGGGATGGTCTTCTGGGCTGTGACTACACATTGCCAGCTCATGTTCAGCTTTTCATCCACCAGTATCCTAAAGTCCTTTTCATCAGGCCTGCTCTCAATCCCATCATCACCTAGCCTATATTGATACTGAAAATTGCAGGACCTTGTACTTGGCTTCGTTGAATCTCAAGAAGTCCACAGAGACCCACTTCTCAAGTTTGTCCATGTCCCTCTAGATGACGTCCTGCTCCTCAGTTGTCAGATGCACCACTCAGCTTGGTGTGATCTGCATAGTTGTCAAGGGTGCAATCAAGGATTTTAACATCAACCTGCAAGATGCACTTCGCCCATGATGTGCAGTCCAGCCCGTGGCTCCCATCACCATCACAAGTGAGACAGTCAGGCTCAGAGATGTCTGTCATTCTTACCTATTAAGCCAGTGTGGCTGATAGGCATTTACGATGATGGTTGTCCATCTCCATTGTGGGGAGTCCTCACGTATCCTTCATCACTACCAGATGCAGCCTAGTGGGTTGCATTTTACAGCAAGCAGTGGGAAGCCTCGGCTCTTTTGTTGACCTCTCGGTAGGAAGCTGGCTCTCCAGCTGCCTACTTCAGCTTCCCTGCCTGGATAGTGGTAATAATATTTTTTGTCCGTTTTTATTGACAGCCTGGGGAATTATAAGCAGGCCACATCTCCATTCTTAATGGAGATTGCATGTTTGGTTTTCCATGGAACTCAGGAGTACGTTTGGGGTGTCATAGTTTCTACATAATCATCTTGAGATTTGACCCTACTGTCACAAGGAAAACATAGCCAAATCTCTAAAAGATGAAGCAAAAATGTATCCACGGGAAGCTCAGTAAAGGGTTCTGTCTGGTCATACCATTAGAGCAGATCCTCCCAGACTAAAATTCTGGGTAGAAAGATAATTTTACATCTAGATCCTCAGCGTATGAGGTCAGGAGACAGTCTTGCTTTTCCTAACTCAGAATTTTTGCCCAGGGATCTTTCCAATTATTCATTCACCTAATATTTGGAAATACATATAGAAGCATTTATAATACCAGGCATTTTCATCCAAAATTAATGCAGTAGGACTCAGTGCTGCCAAAACTAAGTCTCACAGTACCATCTATATTGTGCCGCTGGCACAGAAGACGAAGAGCCTTTTGGCAGCTAGAGAATATAGGTTTAAAAGGGGACAGAACAAATGCTTTTAGTTGCCTCATGTTGGGTAGGAGACACAGAAAGAAATCATCGCAGGGATTTTTACCGTGAAGTGTTCTTATTGCTACTGGCTTCTTGTGGTGGGACTACAAATCTCAAGCTAGAGAATGAACATGGAGGAGTAGTTGTGGCTGTATTGCACCATGGGCATCTGCCCACTGTGCCCTTGGGGCCTGTCTTGGGCTTTTGCAGTGCTTTTGCAGCCCTCTGCTGCTTTGAGGCTAATTGGAATAGTTTAATGAAAAAAAAATATTATAGGCTGTGAAAAGCAAACAATGGTGATGTCTACTTCACTCATAGGCTTGCTGAGATGTATAAAAACAAGGACACAAACATAGATAAGGCAGAGAGTCTCTCTCTGGGAACTGGTGTGTCTTCAGGCCTCTCTGCAGTGTAAACTAAGTAATCACTCTGCTTCTAACCCCCCTTGCCCATCCTCCAAACTCACCTTGCATGTAAGGCAGACCCTTCATTCCTTAACTTCCAGCTGGCTGAGTCTACTCTGGGTGATTTTCATTGTGTGGGGGGGCAGGGAACCCCCAAACCATCACAAGCCCACAGTTTCAGTGCTCAAATTTTGTGCATCCTTTGGGAGGAACTCCACCAATTTCCTGGGAGAGCATCCCTCAGTTGTGTTGTGCTCCTCTTTGTGGATGGTAATTGCCTTTCCCTTTCTCATTCTCCAGGGTGGGCTCCCTGGTAGTTCCACAGAGTCAGAGACATCTGGTGCATGTACAGACTTGTCAGGGAGAGAGGATGAAGACAGATGTTTAAGACACCTATGAATGATCTGCTGATGCATGATGCTAAGCCCTCATGGAATGTTGGTTTGTATACAGTTCTGATGATAATATAGAGGATCCTTTCAATCACCTGGTCATTCTAGTAGCCCAGTCANAAGTAGACATCACCATTGTTTGCTTTTCACAGCCTGTAATATAATTTTCTCTATTAAAATATTCCAATTAGCCTCAAACCAGTACAGACTGCTTTGGTAAGACTGTGTTTGCCTATTTTGCATGGGCTCTTGTTCATATAGATGGAAAATTATAGTTAATTATAACTCCATACATACTTGTATCTGAACACTTGTATCCACCATGAGCAAAATTAGTAGTAACTAAGGATAAAAAAAAAAAATCTTACTTCACCAAACTAAACCAAAACATTTCACTGGGAAAAAAACAAAACAAAACAAAATAAAATTTTATTACTATAATCAGCAAGCAAAAAAATGATGATGCCACTGTTGTGGAGAGCAGGTACATGTATCTTAACAAGAGCAGCAAACAATATACCAGCAACTCACAACCTGAAATACATTTCCATAAATTCTTGGACGAACACTCATCAGTGAGAAATACCTCTGGGAAAATTGTCCCGAGTTCTCATGCAGCAAAAAACAGCCCATGCTGGTTTGGAAATACNCCCACAGTTTCAGTGCTCAAATTTTGTGCATCCTTTGGGAGGAACTCCACCAATTTCCTGGGAGAGCATCCCTCAGTTGTGTTGTGCTCCTCTTTGTGGATGGTAATTGCCTTTCCCTTTCTCATTCTCCAGGGTGGGCTCCCTGGTAGTTCCACAGAGTCAGAGACATCTGGTGCATGTACAGACTTGTCAGGGAGAGAGGATGAAGACAGATGTTTAAGACACCTATGAATGATCTGCTGATGCATGATGCTAAGCCCTCATGGAATGTTGGTTTGTATACAGTTCTGATGATAATATAGAGGATCCTTTCAATCACCTGGTCATTCTAGTAGCCCAGTCATTTGCATAAGAACACAATCTTGGTTATTTGGGAAAATTTCATATCCTAAGTCACCACTTGCAGAATCCTAACCTTTTCCAGCAAGACAGGCTCTGATACTCAGCACCTGGACACAGCAGTGTCTTAGAGTGTCTTTTATTTTTCTTTTACCAGTGAATGGATATATTCCAACTCATATTCATTGTATCTGCAAAAACAGAAAATAATGTTTACTATTGCTTTTCCTTATTAGTAAGTGACTGTTTTGGTTTGGGAGTTACCCACCCCCCACACTTTGTAAAATGACCCAGACTAGAACTCAGCCAGATGGAAGTTAAGGAATGAAGCTCTCTTTACAGCTTAGCACAATATACAAGCAGCTATATACACTATATACAGGAATATTTACAGAAATATACAAGGTAAAGGTAATACAGAAACACCACACCCCTCCCAGAAATCAGAGACCCCAGGAGGGGCTCCCAACCACCCTTCCACCTTCTCCCCACCCCTATACCTTACCCCAAGGTTTGCCTTACATGCAAGGTGAATTTGGAGGACCGGCCAGGGGGGTTAGAAGAAAAGTGGTTAGTGAGGTTACTCGGCAGAGAGAAGCCAGAAGCTGCTAGACCGAGATGCTGCGCCCCAGAGACTGACTTATCTATGTTTTGAGTACTTATTCTTAAACATCTCAGCAAGCCTATGAGTGAAGTAGACATCACCATTGTTTGCTTTTCACAGCCTGTAATATAATTTTCTCTATTAAAATATTCCAATTAGCCTCAAACCAGTACAGACTGCTTTGGTAAGACTGTGTTTGCCTATTTTGCATGGGCTCTTGTTCATATAGATGGAAAATTATAGTTAATTATAACTCCATACATACTTGTATCTGAACACTTGTATCCACCATGAGCAAAATTAGTAGTAACTAAGGATAAAAAAAAAAAATCTTACTTCACCAAACTAAACCAAAACATTTCACTGGGAAAAAAACAAAACAAAACAAAATAAAATTTTATTACTATAATCAGCAAGCAAAAAAATGATGATGCCACTGTTGTGGAGAGCAGGTACATGTATCTTAACAAGAGCAGCAAACAATATACCAGCAACTCACAACCTGAAATACATTTCCATAAATTCTTGGACGAACACTCATCAGTGAGAAATACCTCTGGGAAAATTGTCCCGAGTTCTCATGCAGCAAAAAACAGCCCATGCTGGTTTGGAAATACATTTGTTAGGGAAAAGATGCTCAGCTTCACTGCAAGCTAATATTTCTTGCTTCCCAGTGGCTGTTGGAAAGCCTCACTGCAAACTGAGTCAGACTGAACCTCAGGCTAGGGCAAATTACCATGCAGGTCACGTTTCTTCATCATTTTACTGTCATCGTTCCTGAGCTCACCTTACTCTGACTTCCCAAAGGCATCACTAACATCCTAGATTTTAGCCTATGTTTTATTTATAGTTTTATGTTCTATGTTTTATACAGCAACAATGACAAACCAAACCAAACCCAAAAATAACCCCAAAAAACCCACAACACATAAAACCCCACCAAAAAAACCCCAAAAAACCCAAAACCAAAAAACCCCAAAAAACCAACCAAACCAACCAACCAAACAAACAAACAAACAACCCCCCCCCCCCCAACAACGAAACAACCCACCAAAAACCAGGAATAAGATGGAAATGTCTCAAATGCATAGTTGGTCTTTAGTTAGATTTCTGCTGTCACCTGTGCTGGTTTGAGGCTAATTGGAATATTTTAATAGAGAAAATTATATTATAGGCTGTGAAAGGAAAACAATGGTGATGTCTACTTCACTCATAGGCTTGCTGAGATGGATATGTACTCAAAACATAGATAACAGAGTCTCTCGGTCTTTCTCTGGGAGCTAGTGGGCCCTCTCCTCTCTGCCAAGTAACCTCACTAACCACTTTCCTTCTAACCTCCCCTGCCGATCCTCCAAACTCACCTTGCACGTAAGGCAAACCCTGGGGTAAGGTATAGGGGTGGGGAGAAGGTGGAAGGGTGGTTGGGAGCCCCTCCTGGGGTCTCTGATTTCTGGGAGGGGTGTGGTGTTTCTGTATTACCTTTACCTTGTATATTTCTGTAAATATTTCTGTATATATTGTATGTATCTGCTTGTATATTGTGCTGAGCTGTAAATAGAGCTTCAGTCCTTAACTTCCAGCCAGCTGAGTCTAGTCTGGGTCATTTTACAAAGTGGGAGAAGGACGGGGAACTCCCAAACCATCACATCACCTCAAAGCAGAGGATAGCTGTTTGTCACAATGTGCTGGCAGTGCCTGCTGGAGAAGAGATAATACAAAATGTGCTGTTTACTAAATGGTCTTTGCAGAAGAAGGTCACTGTCCTATTAGTCTCTGCTCTGCATGGCTGTGGTCCTGAAACAGCTGTCAAGAAGGACTGAGCATCTGGTCCGTGCTTAGCTTGCTTCCCTGAGGTCAAGAGCTGCAGCAAGCTTTGCAGACCTGTGCCCCAGTCTCTGCCTGATGGCAGCATGTTCATCCTGGGGGATACGGCAGAAGGTTATGACTTTAACATGAAAACGAATGAGAATGAAAGTTCTCACGTACCTTCTTCTTTTCAGAAAGGACTTTAGGTCCACCCACATGGTTGAAAAGCAGATAAAAGGAGAGGTTGGAGAAAAAGGACATAAAACTTCTTCAGCAGGCAATGCCTCTGCCTTCGCAGGCTGATGCGTCTCCTGATAGGGAAGAGATCTGTGCCCTCTGGTGGCAGAACAGGGAAGAAGTAAGTTTAAAACCTGTCCAAATCTGCAGCCCAAGGGCAGCAAGAGAGAATCTGCACACCCTGACCCCCTGCCAAATTATTTGGTCTCTAGTTAGGCTTGATATTTGGCCTTGATATTCAGGTGGCTCACAAATACAGTGAGGTCCGCCACTGCAGTCAGGGTTTCCTTGCTGAAGCCAGAGTTTCCCTGTTCCTGGGCATGCCATTGTTCAGACAGGATGGCAGTTTCTGGAGGAGTCCTCTAGCAGGACCTTCATTGAGAACATCCCCCCTGAGCAGTTCAGCTATTGCAGCTCCTAAGTATGCAGCCAAGGGTATCACCATTTCTTAGAATTACAGAATCAAGTCAAACCATTATCTGAATCTACTAAGGCTGGTACTAAACCACATCCCTTCGCACCACCTCTCTGTGTCTTTGAAACACCTCCAGGGATGGGGGGTCCACCACCTCCCTGGGAAGCCTGTTAGAGTGTTTGAGAACTCTTTCTGTGAAGAAGTTTCTTCTCCTATCCAATCTAAACCTCCCCTGATGAAACCTGAGGCCATTTTCTGTCCTCCTATCACTTGTTACTAGGGAGAAGAGACCAACCTCCACCTTGCTACAACTTTCTTACATAGAATTGTAGAGAGCAAGGAGGTCTCTCCTTAGCCATCTTTTCTCGAGACTAAACAACACCAGCTCCCTCAGCTGTTTCTCATGAGACCTGTTTTCCAGACTCTTCACCAGCTTTGTTGCCCTCCTCTGGACCCGTTCCAGCACCTGAATGCCCTTCTTGAAGTGAGGGCCCCGAAACTGAACCCAGTAGTTCTGAGATGTGGCCTCACCAGTGCTGGTACAGGGGCACTATCACTTCCCTGATCCTGCTGGTCTATTCCTGATAGTGCCCAGGATGCTCTTGGCTTGCTTGGCCACCTGGGCACATGCTGGTTCATGTTGATCTGGCTGTGGATCAACACCTCCAGGTCTTTCTCTGCTGGGCAACTTTTCAGCCACTCTAACTCAAGCCTGTAGCATTGCATGGGGGTTTTGGGACCTAAGTACAGGACCCAGCACTTGGCACTTGAATGCTTTGTTATCAGCTTTGTCTCTCAGAGCTTTATGACAGGCCTGTCACACAGTACCATTGCAAAGCTTTTAACAGTTGTGCTGAAATAGTAAATTGACTTGGACACAGATGCATGTGAAAAGCAAGCAGGAACATTTTGCTGCTCACAGGGAGAGGCCAGACCAAATGAGTCTAGTAATAACACCCATGATTAGGGTGCATGAGCTGTTTATCAGAGTGTGGAGTTTTTGTTTCCTATATGTGCTCTCTTTATCCATCCTGCATGGAAACCTGGCTTCACAACTGTGTCAGTGCTTTCCTTTCACCTCCACTTGCTTCTCTGGGCATGAAATGCAAGTCACTGCAGAATGACTTTCTTAAAATTGCTTTTCACCTAAATGTGAAAGCAGAACATCATATGTGAGCTACCTCAGGACAACATCTGAGCACTGTGCCTTTCCATCGTGCTACTGGTGCAGCATGGCACAGCACAGGCAGGAGTCACCACTGTTGTGTCTGCCTCTACTGACATGACCTTGCGGCCTACATTTGGAGATACTCCGTTTCCATACTGCTTGAATCCTGAATGAAATGGTGGTGTTGTTCCTAGGCACACAGAGTCTCCAAAAGGACTCTTTGTTCCTATTTGCTTTGGCAGTAGAGGAGGTCAGCAGCAACCCTTCTGATGCGAAGGGATGCTCCCCTCCTGCATCTTTTTTTGTACACACAGGTGGGTGGAGTCCACACAGGGTGATACCAGCAGCTAGTGAGACTGGGAAGGGCGATATGGGGAATTAGGAAGGGTTATAGAGAGGGAAGTAATTCCTGAGCATCAGGTGCCTAGATCTGTTTCCTCATCAGTACTGTGGTTCGTTATCGCTGGCTGTAGTTGAATACATTAGACCCGCTGTCTTTAAAAGTGAAAACTCCAGCCAGTCTCCACCTTTCCACATTATCCTCAGCATTTCAGCAGTATGGAGCTATAGAGCAAGGACAACTTTCATTGTATGGGTCCTCCGCATCTTGGTTTCAATTTTCTACTCAAGCAAGCCCAGGACTTGGTGCTTGGCATAACTCTAGTTACTGATATGCTTGAAGGATATGGAACACGTCTGCATATACCTGAAAAAGTTTGCACATCACCATGATTATTAGGAGGAAGTTTTTCACAGTGAGAGTGATTTGCCGTTGGAATGGACTGGCCAGGGAGGTGGTGGAGTCGCTGGCCCTGGAGGTCATAGAATCATAGAAACAATCAGGTTAGAAGAGACCTCCAAGACCATCCAGTCCAACCTATCACCCAGCCCTAGCCAATCAACTAGACCATGGCACTAAGTGCCCCATCCAGTCTTCTCTTGAACACCTCCAGGGACGGAGACTCCACCACCTCCCTGGGCAGCCCATTCCAATGCCAATCACTCTTTCTGTCAAAAACTTCCTCCTAACATCCAGACTAGACCTCCTCTGGCACAGCTTGAGACTGTACCCCCTTGTTCTCTTGCTGGTTGCCTGGGAGAAGAGACCAACCCCCACCTGGCTACAACCTCCTTTCAGGTAGTTGTAGACAGCAATGAGGTCACCCCTGAGCCTCCTCTTCTGCAGGTTGCACACCCCCAGCTTCCTCAGCCTCTCCTCACAGGGCTGTGCTCCAGGCCTCTCACCCTTCTTTGTCACCCTTCTCTGGACAAGTTCCAGTACCTCAACATCTCTCTTGAATTGAGGGCCCCAGAACTGGACACAGCACTCAAGATGTGGCCTGACCTCTGCTGAGGACAGGGACAGAATAACCTCCCTTGTCCTGCTGGCCACACTGTTCCTGATCCAGGCCAGGATGTCATTGGCTCTCCTGGCCACCTGCGCACACTGCTGGCTCGTGTTCAGCTACTATCTACCAGTCCCCCCAGGTCCCTTTCTGCCTGGCTGCTCTCAGCCACTCTGTCCGCGGCCTGTAGCACTGCTTGGGGTTGTTGTGGCCAAAGCGTAGAACCCTGCACTTAGCCTTGTTCAATCTCATCCCATTGGCCTCTGCCCACTCTGCCAGGTGTTCAAGAAAAGGCTGGATGAGGGACTTAATGCCATAGTTTAGTTGATTGGATAGGGCTGAGTGATAGGTTGGACTGGATGATCTTGGAGGTCTTTTCCAACCTGGGTGATTCTATGATTGCAAACATATCTCATGAAGTGGAGCTGTTTGTGCTTGGATATTGTATTTCCATGGTTACTAGGATGTTCTGATGGAGTGATCAGGAATGCTTAGGCATGTGCAGAGCAATCTCAGAAATAATTGAAACAGCTCTTGTGAGAAGAGTGTATGGTCAGTCACACCTAAAATTAATGGCCAGAGAAGGCGGGTGCAATGGTCTGTTAGCTGAGAAATTATTTATCTAGATCCATGTGTAGCAGGCTGCTCAATTTGCTAAACCCAGGAGACCTGGGAAGATTGGTTTAGAATGATAAAATAGTAGATTGAGATTTATTTTATAGGTGTCCCACAAAAGACAGGGACACAATTCTCTGCTTTTTATTTCTTCACAAAACGTGCTCAGGACCTAAACCTGCTGGCTTGTTATTTTAATTGTGGGGGGTTTTTTTGCTTAATTTTTGCTTTCAAGAATGAATGCAAAGCTTGAAGTTTCATTAAGTTTGTACAGGTATTGTAAAAGCTTCAGCAGTGAAATAGGAATGTTAGCAGAGCTGAACTGAAAGGCCAGAAAACTTACCTATTCCCCAGTGGGGAATTTTTGTGGTTGTTTTTTTTTTGTTGTTGTTTGGTTTTTTGTTTTGTTGGGGTTTGTTTTTTTTGTTTGGTTTTTTTTTGTGTGTGTGTGTGTGTGTTGCTTTTTTGATGGGTTTTTGTTTGTTTGTTTTTGTGTAAAACCTAAACTTTTTAAACTTAAAGCAAACAAGGTAGTTTAGACAGATTAATAGCAATAGAAATGGCTTCTCAAGCAAAATCTCTGCTCACTAGTGTATCATCTTCAAGATAATACTACTGTTTTTTCTGTTGCCTGTAGAAGGTTCAGGACAGCAAAGAGTAGCAAATTCAAAATTCATCATGTAAGCAACAAGCAAAACAAACAAACAACAAAAAAAAAATTGCTGCTTGGAGGAGAACATTCATCTTCTCTTTTTGCTCAAGAATCAAAAGCTGCCCTTGCCATTTGGAAACAATTTTAAGGATTCTAAAAGAGTACTTTCAGTTTCCGTTCTCCTCTTCAGTTTTGCATAGGTTTTTTTCTTGTTTGTGGACTGTATTTTTGCCACATGCACTTGGTATGTTAATCCCTTCAGTTATTTATGTATTCCATGATAGATTTAGAGACAGACCCTTCCACTCAAATATGTGTCTGGCCTACATAGTTGCAACTTGCAAAAGGATTTTTATAATGCTGTCTCAGTTCACTGGTCCCTGTAGAAGCATAGCAATGATGCAGCAGCAAAACAGATGGAAAGTCTGTGTCTTCTTGCAGCTGATGCGATAACATAATTTGGTAGAAGATGTTTCTTATGCAGGGGAGGATTGCAGGCAGCAGCCTGCTGCTGGGAGGTTTTTGTATGAGAGGTAACGTGGCTGATGGTTCTGATATCTTATAACTCATTTAGATATCTTATAACTCATTTACTCACAAAGCCTACTTCAGCTGCACAAAACCATTCCTTCCAGTGCCAAAATAGTCATTCCTGAGCAGCTGTGGGTATAACCTTCTGATGCACGGAGGGACAGTGATGACATTTGGTTACCAACTTGTTGGGGGACGACACAGTGGGAGAACCCAGGGGACTTCACCTGTTTGCTATGCAGCAGCTTTCAGCAAGTCGTTTCACTCTGTAGTGCCAGTCTAGCAACTTCTGTGATGATTTTCAAAAGATACTTTTCCAGTTGCTATTTAGCCTCTCCAATGCAGATGTAAGTCTCCATGAACCAAACTCTTCATGGCCTGAACAGAGTTAAGTTTCACGGGTGACATTTCAACACAAAATCAGCGGGAAACTATAGATTAACATTAAAGACATTAAGGTCCTGGGGCAGGTCCAGAGAAGGGCAACAAAGCTGGTGAAGGGCCTGTGCAATAGGTCATGTTAAGAGTGGTTGAAGGAACCAGGATTGTTTAGTCTGGAGAAAAGGAGGCTGAGGGGAGGCCGCCTGGCTCTCCACAACTACCTGAAAAGAGGTGGGAGCCAGATGGGTGTTGGTCTCTTCTCCTTAGTAAAAAGTAATGAGAGGAAGTGGCCTCAAGCTGCACTAGGGGATGTTTAGATTGGATGGTAGAAGAAACTTCTTCACTGAGAGGGTTCTCTAACATTAGAACACGCTCCCCATGGAGGTGGTTGAATCCCTATTCCTGGAGGTGATTCAAAGATGCAGAGATGTGGTGCTGAGGGACATGGTTTAGTACCAGCCTTGATAGGTTCAGGCAATGGTTGGATTTGATAATCTTAAAGGTCTTTTCCAACCAAAATTGATTCTATGATTCTATGAACATTCACTCTGAAGGCAATAGGGGTTGCTGAGCCTGTCAGTGAGAAGAATGAAAAAAGAAGAGAAAATGGAGAAGATCAGGTTAGGAAAGTTAATTCTGCCTCACCCAGCAAGTTACGCTGGACAAGCTTGAAAGGATGGCAGAGGGTTCAAACGCAGCAAATGCTATTGACTGACTCCAGCTCACCTACACCTTTAATAAATAATACAGCCTGGAAAAGAGACTGGTGACAAGAAGCAGAGGCAAGTGTCATAGTAGCATGTAAGCCTGAGTGCCAAAGTCATACGTCTCAAGCTGTGGTAGGAAGGCATGTAGGGGTCAGGGGTGAGCTGCTGATGTAAGATGGCTCTTCCTCTTGCTGTTCTTTTTAACGCTCACAGTTGGTTGAACAGAGATGATGTTTGTTTTGGTCCCATCTGTTCATAGTAGAGTCCAACCTCAAAAAGTGGTAGGAAGCTGTCAAGAAATGGAATGTGATTGCTGTGTATCCATGACATACAGACATGTGGAGGATGTAGGCCTCCTTGACAAAGAGTGGATGCACTCAGCTGTCTGCTTCTTGCAGAAACCCAGAGCAAAGGTTATGTCCTCTGCAGCATCCAACCTAAGAGGACACTGATTCTCAACTGGGTTTCTGAGATATTGGTGACATAACCAGAGCTTCCTTTGTCTGCTCTGAAATGAGGTGTTTCAAAGAATCCTTGTCACCTACAGCAGGCCTTCCTGGCTCGTCCTGTTACATCCTCCCTATGGTATAGTCCAGTAGCCTGATCTCTATCTGTGCAATAGCAACACAGCTGTGTTGGGTCTCATTCTCTGGTTACACTAGCTGAGAGCTAAACAGGACAAGGGCTGTGGGGGGAGGAAGCTGCAGGCTTGAGAAAGGACGGTTAGCACAGCTGCCCTTTGTGGGAGTCAGGCGAAATAGGGGGTAGCTGTGTGGACTGGAAGGCTGGTTCTTATCAGGGTGAGAAAGTCTTAGAAGCAGCGGCCTGTAACCAAGGAGAGAATGAATAAGGTGTGGCCAGATAGTTCTACTCCTGTATAAGTATGTGCTACTTGCTGCAATAAAGGGGCGATCTTGGATGTATCATATTGGTATCAATGGTCGTCTCATCTCACGTCATCCTTCACCCCATTCCTAGCAGCCCCGGGAGTGCGTGCAAGCAACTCCGCATCATCTGGTGACCCCAATATCTGGTGACCTCAACATCTCATGACCCCAACCTCTGGTGACCCCAAAGTTCATGATACGCAACACAGATGCACATAGCTTTGCCATGAGTTTCAAAGTAGTAGCTACAAATACAATGTTATCTCCCTTGCCTCCAGATCACAGGATCACAGAATTGACCAAGTCGGAAAAGACCTCTAGGATCATCGAGTCCAACCTATCACCTAACCCTTCTAATTAACTAAACCACGGCACTAGGTACCTCATCCAGCCTCCTTTTAAACACCTCCAGAGATGGTGATCCAGGCTGACAGGATCAGATGTGATGTCCTCCGTACGGAGCATGGCATTCTGCCCATTCGTACCTCCAGATGCCCCCTCGATCGATCTAAGCATCATCTTAAAACCTGAGTGCCCCAAGACAGCTATTATCTGCCCATTACTTCAGCAAGCTCTTGAAGAGTTGTTTTGTTTTCATTTTACAAGGGTACCTAAACCAATCTGCTCCTAGTATGAGCCTTTGGGGATTTTAGTGCATAGCCTGAATTTCTCTCCTCACGGATGCTTTTAGAGATAACAGATGTCTCCTTTCTTGGTCATATTTTGTCTTATTTTCTTTTTTTTTTTTAATTATTTTAATAATAATAATAATTTTTAATATTGTGCTGGTTTGAGGCTAATTGGAGTATTTTAATGGAGAAAATTATAGGCTGTGAAAAGCAAACAATGGTGATGTCTACTTCACTCATAGGCTTGATGAGATGTTTAAAAATTAGAACACAAACATAGATAAGGCAGTCTCTCGGTCTTTCTCTGGGAGCTAGTGGGTCCTCTCCTCTCTGCTGAGTAATCTAACTAACCACTCTGCTTCTAATCCCCCTGGCTGATCCTCCAAACTCATCTTGCACGTGAGCCAAACTCTGGGGTAAGGTAGAGGTGTGGGAAGCAGGTGGAAGGGTGGTTGGGAACCCCTCCTGGGGACTCTGATTTCTGGGAGGGGTGTTGTGTTTCTGTATTACCTTTAACTTGTATATTTCTGTAAATATTCCTGTATATTTTGTATGTATCTGCTTGTATATTGTGCTAAGCTGTAAATAGAACTTCAGTCCTTAACTTCCAGCTGGCTGAGTCTAGTCTGGGTCCATTTACAAAGTGTGGGGGAGTGGGTAACTCCCAAACCATCACAAATCTGAACATTGGTTTACCTTCCTTTTTGTTGAAATCTCCCTTACAATGCTTTATTCTGCTTAATGCCCACATGTCTTTCAACACACCTCCTAAAGTCTTACAGTTTCTGTGACAGTGACATCCACTGCAGGTGATGCCTTCAGATGAGAGACAAACACTCTTCTGTTATTTACTTGACAGAACAGATGCAGCAAATTCTTCACGTGTTCCTTGCATCTTTTCCTGGATGCAACGGCCGAAGCAAGAGTACATCTCTTTGGGGATGCACAGCTGCTTCCCAGCTGGTCAGAGTGATGGAACTAGCCTATGCGGTACCTGTATGATACTCAGCTTGTATTGCAGAAGCCATTTCCTGGACCTCCTGCTCTGAAAGACAAGTAAGGGATCCCTGCCTGTCTCCTTTTATAGACCCCTGTCCATGCTCTTATACTGAGCCATAGGTCAGAGACGCTCTCTGCAGTCCCAGCCAGTCTTTGCAGTGCAGTCTCTGTGCAGTAGCAGTCCCCCCGCCCTCCCGTGGCTAGTACAGCCCCAATGTCTTTCGGCAGGGCCTCTGGGATGAATGCAGTGTACTGCTGGCCATCCTGCTTCCACTCCAGACAGTTTTCACCTACTGCCAGGGGATTTCTGTCCTTTTGCCATGATTGGGAAATGTATCTGTTGGTAAGCTATTCTGTTTTCCTAGCTGGAAAGAAATAGTTACCATTCCCAGAGTTACTGGTGGGCAGATATTTTGCAGAAAAGAAATAGCTACCATTCCCAGCGTTACTGGTGGGCAGATATGTTATCCTTTAACATAAACCTAGACAAAATAGTCCATCAAAGATTTGCTATGACTCTGACACAACCTACTGCAAGAATACCCCAGCTCCACCTTCTAGATCCTCTCTAAGTATCTTTTTAAGTACTCCTCCAGTTCCTCCTAGCTAGGGATGAGCTGAATTTAAGCAAGCAGACTGTGTCATCTCACCAAAACCCCTTTGCTCTTGAACTGGTTTGGGCATACAGTAAGCCAGCCAACCTTCACAGCCTACGTGCTTTTCAGATACCTACTTGGCTTCCTTTTTCTATAAAATGAACGTATTGAAACAGATTAGATTGTCCCAGATTTACACAGGTAGGAATGAAAACATCTTGCCTGGGATTTATCTTGCCTGGGATTTTTAGATGACTGCAGTGACTTTGTGTTTTCTGATCAGCCTGACAGAGAGTGACAGGTGCAGTGGAGAGGAGGCAAATTTTACACTGGGATGTCACTATACCAGTCAACCAAACTCATAAGAGCAAAACAATAGGAAGGAGTTTGGGGAGAGGAAGAAAGGGTAAGTCATCTCTTCAGTCTGTGTAGAGCCTTTTATTAATGTGGTATTCAAGAAAAGTGCTATTCTACTCCTCTCTTTTCACCTTAAGAAAAAATTGCTTTGGCTCTGTCAGCGTGGAAATTGCTGCTGCTTTTGCTCAGTGTCAGCTCTGGTGGCACTGGGCACTCCAGGATTCTCACCTCATGTCTGTCTCACTGTACATACTGGCTGTCTGGATCCTTGATTTTCTGTCAAGACCCAAAGAGAAATCTGCACAGGTAACCTTGGTGATGCAGAGATGTTGGTGATAGCAGATGAGCCTCCTGCTATTGTGGCCCCATTACAGAAAAAGCTGCTCGGTGGAAGAACAGGACCTGGTGGCAGAAGCATAATAACCTTTGTCTGCTGGAATGGGCTTCCGAGTGCTGGGGACTTTTTTCACTGCAGCCTTTGAATGCCACCTCTGTCTAGCTGTGCCAACCTTGCTCCCTCCTGGGGCACAATTTTGTCAGCAGAAGTGCTTTGGCCCATACAGGTCTTGCTGTTTCCCTAAGGAGAGTACAGCTCTCTGGCCAAAAGTATTTCCTGGCCAGCGTGATCACATTTACATGAAGACTTCTGCCAGCTTTGCTATATTGATCAGGGGTGGAGAGCAGGCTGAGGGTAAATGACACTCTTAGAGATAGAGCTTTGCCAAAAAAACTTTTAGCATGTCTTAGCCTTAACAGCTGCTGTTCTGGTGCTACATCTCTGGTTATTTTTAATTTGTCTTTGCAATAGACAGACCCATACCTTTCTCCTGAATAATGTGAAATTTGCCAAGTTCAGGGTGCACATTTTAATTAACTCAGTGTTTGCTCGAAAGAAAGTGATATGGCTGCACTTTCATTTGATAATTCAAGTAATACTCACTGGGTGTTCACTCCTGACCTGCAAGCCCTCATATTTAAAACAAGCTGAGGGATGTAGAGTGGGAAGAAAGGCATTTATTTGGCAAGGAAACTGCTGCCCTCAGGCTATTAATGCATCTTAATCCCAAACAGAAAATGAAATTGCTTTGGGCAGGTGCCAAGCAATACAATGACTTCCCTCTGATTTCAAGGGAGTTCTTCTTCAACTGCCTTTCCTGTATGAAGTAAGAGCCATACTCCTAGGGCTTCATTCTGGTCTCATTTTACATCCATTTTATACCCCTAGGAAGGTGGTATACAACCAGCAGATTTTCCCCTGATTAAGAAAAGAAAAGCAGATCTCATTTGTGCTGTTATTTATCATTTGTGTTATGGCTGTACTCAGTGTTGCTGACACTGGACTTCATGACTGCAGAGCCAGAGGGCACTTTTTTTTTTATTTCCTGATTGTGCTTTTAAGCATAATTGTCTCTAAACTGCATAATTTGCTGGTCTGCCGATAGTATTGCTCAGAAAGAAAACTATCTGAACTTCATCCTGCCAGGCAGAAGGCCTGTGATAGCCACCGGGTTGCTCAAAGAAGCTAAATAGCATCCCCTTGTTGCTGATTGACCCCAGGCTGCCATACATGGTCCCATTTAGCTACCCTAATGCTGCAGAGCTGACAACAGCTCTTCAGCTTCTGCTTCCCTGGGGGCTTCTGGCCTCTTTTTATCCCCCAATGTGGACCTGGCATGAAAGGCTGTGAAGTGAAACAGCTTACTTACTAGGCTGGAATTTAACCCTGGAAAATGTCTATGAGGTGACTGTGCTGGTCCAAGTGGCTGCTCTGCTGTGCAATGATGGGGAGATATGCAGGAGCAGGATGGCTTGGGCTGCTGGCAACCCACGCTTAACATCCTCCAAGTAGTAGCTGGTAAGATGTTGGCTCCCTCCTTGATGTGGCTAGAAATCTGTGTGCCACACAGGAGGAGAGCAGAAGGTGAGAGGAAGGAACAGAGAAGGGAGCAGCACAGATGCAAGAGGCATTTCTAGGAAGAAAGCAAAAGAAATAAGCTGGACTTTAATACTCTGTGGGCAGTGAGGACTAGGTGAGGAACTCAGGACAAACAGGCAGGAGACAAAGTGATTGAAGGGACTGGAAGAGAGCAAAGCACAAATGATGGGGTCTGGTAGGGGAAAAGTGTCAAAGGCGGCATCCAGAGCATAATGAAATGTGGTGTGGTGGGGAATGGATGCTACTGCTTACAGACCTGATCCTGACCTTTGACTTCCTGACTCCCCTTCTCATCTGCCTGTGCTCCTCCATGCCATAGAGTGGATAAGGCTGGAACAGAGAAGAACTCAGATGGATGCTCCTAAGGATGCAAAACGAGGGATGTCTGCAGGGACAGAGGGTGAGAGAAAGGTCCTATGTGAGCAGAGTGCAACCAGAGATCTGGAGTGGAACAGTGCACATATGCAAGCTCTCCAAATGAAAATATTTCTTAAACACAAATTATGCAGGGGAAAAAAACAACCTGTGCAGGATGAGCGTGGTGGTGAGTGGATAGCTGAGGCTGTAAGGCAAGCTCTGCTTTGAGAGACAGAAATGGTGTGCTGAAGGAGGTCTTAACAGGGTCAAACTAGAAAGAAGCACAAAGAAAATTAGTGAGGAAGAGCCATTTAGCACTTGAACAAAATGGGCTCAGAGACCACAGGCACCTAGAAGAATGTAGGGTGGTGGTAACTCATAAAGCAGAACGAAGGAGAGCAGAGTGCCACAGGCATTGCTGAGAGAGGAGGGAGGAAGCAGAAGGCCTAAGCTACATCTATGAATTAAAGTGAAGCATGAATCAGAGGTGCCTCAGCAATACATTGATATGATGCACTGCACTGCACAAAGCAACAAGCAGACCTAGCTCTTGCGAGTCCAGGTGAGAGCTTGTCTTTTGAGCAAATGAAAAGGCACCTGGCCCTGCCCACACATGTGGCTGCAGAGCACCTCTGAGGACAGCAATTCAGCAGCAGTGACAATGCATCCCTTCTGGCATGGCACAAAGCAGAAGAAAAGCAGTGAGGCACCTCTAATTCTGGTAACGGGCCAGGACATTGCATCTTCTAATGGGGGTATAGGCCAGCCACCACCCTGGGATGGAGCAAAGGAGAAGCACAGCCTGAACTACTCTGTGAACATCACTGTGACACTGGCAGGATGCAGAGATATGTGCTTGGCACAGTAGGGGAATGCACCGTTTCATATAGGTGTACATCAGCATGTCGGTATCTCCGGTTCTGTGCTATAGAAATGCCAGCGAAACCACTTATGGGACTAAACACCTTCAGTCCCTGAAACCTGATAAAAAGTCTTAAAGTCTGCCTCACAGTAGTGAAAATCAAATGTTTTCCTGGAATTTGAAGGCATGAAATGCAGTGACAAACACACAACTCATGACAATTTGTCTGGGCCCGCTCTTTCCCTTCTGGAGCTGGAAGAAGCTTTTGTGGAGGAAGACCTGTGCAGCTCTGCTGAGATGCTTTCATGGGGGGTTCTCCCTCCTTAGCCCAGGAGCTGCTTGTAAATCATCACTTTCTCACACTTGGCCCCAACCTGAGCTGTGCCACAGCTGTGCTCACACCAGGCTGGTACCCTGTCAATCATAGAATCATAGAATGGGTTGGGTTGGAAAGAACCTTAAAGATCACCTAGTTCCAAGCCCCTGCCATGGGCAAGGACACCTCCTTCTAGACTAGGTTGCTCAATCTTAAAATCATAGTGCCATTTTGGTTGGAAAAGACCTTTAATGATTGTTGAGTCCAACTGTTCTCTAACTCTACCAAGTATGGAGAGGCCTGACCCTGCTTTGGGATCTCAACTCCCCAGATGAACCTCAGGTTTGCCTCATCACTTTTGACATTGCTGCTGCCTGCTGTGGTGTCATTGTGGCTGCAAGGCTGGGGCAGGGGCACTTGTCAAACAACAGAGCTCTGCTGCAATCAGGGATGATGGATGATTTCTCCTTTGCTGCAGGGAAATTGATTTGGCAGGAATCATTGAGGATGACATAGCAGGTTCCCTTGAGATTTCCTTGCCAACACAACACCGACCTGCAAGAGACCACAGGCTGCCTAAAATGCACAATGACATTCACCACCAGCAGAACTCAGAAATGATTGGGGAGCCAAGCCAAGGACTGAAATGATTTTGCACAATAATCACAGGAAAGAGAGAAACATCAGTATAGTCTGTGGCTGCATAGACTATTGAGACACAAAGAAAGCAATAAAAACTACTCTTTACACATCTATCTGCTCTCTACAACAAGTCTTCCTGATAACAAGTGATAGGACAAGAGGAAATAGCCTCAAGTTGCACACTGGGAGAGGTTTAGAGTGGATATTAGAAGATACTTTTTCACTGAAAGGGGTCTTAAACACTGGAAGAAGCTTTCCAGGGAGGTGATTGAATCTCCATCCCTGGAGGTGCTTCAAAGGTGAAGAGATGTGGTGCTAAGGGAAATGGTTTAGAATCAGCCTTGGTAGAGCTAGATAATGGTTGAACTCAAGAATCTTTTCCAACCAAAATGATGCTATGATTCGAACTATAATCCATGTACTAAATGCTCCATCTTGGCATAAGCAGTTTAGGCTGAGCCAAGAAAGCAGAAAGATAATAACTTTAAGATCACAGCATTTCGAGTGGCTGCCTCTTAAAATACTGCCTATCCTGGAGATAAGCCCCAAAAGATTTGTGAAATAATATTGAACTGGTAAAATCAGGAATCACTTTTGATGACGTTCCTATGCATGACAGATCCAAAGAAAAACATCACCAAAAAACCCTCAAACCCTCTGATAGCATTACCTACAAGCAGCAGAGAGTGCAGCCTAAAATTGAGTCACAGCAAAATGCAAATCCACGCAGGGGAACTGAATTATTTTGCCCATGGTGCAGAAAGAGGAGGTATCAGATTTGATTCAAAGTGAAGAAAGCAACTAATGAACAGCAACTTCCCTCTAGAAGTCGGCAACCGCACCAGGAATATTGACGTACCTATCAAGATTTATACCATGAGCAGCATAAGTGCACAGCTTGGGAGCTGGGGAGGGGTATAAATGAGGAAAACTAAGAAGGAAACGTTGAACAAGGCCTTGAAAGCAGTCGCTCTGAGGTCAGGCTATTGTAGTGGAAGGGTTAATTAATTACTGCGAGATGATATTTTTAAAATATTGATATAGTTTATTAGTATTAAATATTCAGANTACAGCCTGAGATTAATGGGCCTTTGGACACAGGATAGCCAATCAAATGGCAGTTAGCCAAGATTTGGCCATATTGGGTGAAGCCATAGGCTTGCTTTACCCTTTCTTGGGTAGAACACAGCCTTGCATAAGGCAACAGTGTGCATCTTGTTTACCGCAGTTCCTAGGCAGGCCACAGACCCCAGACTTAGTGGCTCCAGGTTCTTTGTCTCTTTTCCCGAGGTTGCTCTCCCCAAAACAGAAGGAGGGAGAGCAGAAAAACATGCCTGGGCAAGCCAAGATATGTACAAGCCTAATTTGGCCTGCTTAGGCCTACCACAACAGCTATATCAGCAATAGTAAGGAAAATACCGTATCAGACAGAGCAATAGGAAGGAGCTCTGATAGCACATGGATGAGCTGAAACCAATGCTGCAAAACTGTATTCCTAGAAAAGCACTTGTCTGCTGTAGTCTGGGTATCAAAGAGTTTATTTTCTGGCACACACTGGACCACAGGCTAACATTGCATGCTATTCACAGTCCCCTAGGAGGTGTTCTTCACAAGCCTCATGCTCCTGTGCCACCAGGTCATTAGCGGGTAATTCTAAAACTAGAAAAACTCCAGCTGAATTGGAGAATATAATCAGGGGAAAACCAAGTTATTTTAGCATACCTTCTTTCCTGAAATTCCTTACAAAATACACACAAAGAAAGGAAGAATAATTTGAGGAAGGAATCTGTAGTGATAGTCCAGCACTTCCACAGTGTCCACAAATAAGTTATCAGAAATAGCAAGCAAAGAACAGTGTGGGATGTGCTGGACTTTAAAAAAGAAACAAGAAGAGCAGTGTGACCTGTGTAAGAATAACAAGCTCCCTTGGCTCTCATAGACTTTTGAAATGAGAAAAAGATTGTCTGCAGAGAAAAGGCTAAGGCTGAAAGGTAAGAAGAAACAGTGATTCCTAGCAAAATGGATACAGAGGACCTGGCAAAATGGAAAAAAAAAAAGAGTAAAGAGCATTTTGCTATAGCATTTTATAAAAAGAAAGTAAAAGAAAACATTTTTTTTTAATGATGTGAAAGCAGAGAGAGAAGGAAATAGCAGGCATTGTTGTTCAAACAGAAACAGTACTGCAAGAGATGAATCATGGTTTGTGCTATTGGCAGCAGCTGACAATTGATGCACTCAGGAGAAGAGATACCACAGCCTGCTTGCCATGAGTTATCGTTAGAAGGTAGGTTTTGTTTAGCTCTGTCATTAGCTAACAAATTTTCCAGCACTGTGTCAAATCCTACTAAGGCAATATTAACTCATTATCAGTGATGCCTGCAATACTTCAGATGGAGACAATGGGGTGAAATGGTTCAGAAGTCGTCCCTGGGATGTCAAGTACTGTCTGTGTGATTAATGTGCTATGTAGGGGGCTGCAAGTAGCTGGGAGCCAGCTACCAATGGAGACATGCACAGAGTTGTTGTACTCTTTAATACTTGCTGTCATCTACAGTTCCTGAGTTGGCCTTAGAAATACTGACAGCAGCAGGGAGGACATTCACACCATAAAGTATATGCTCACGACATGACACAGTAGAGTTGAAATGCAATAGCAAAGCCTTCCTCTTCCATCCACTGTCTCCTCCAGCTGCCCCTTATTTGAATCAAATGGCAGCATATGTCATGCTCTGAGCTTTTTTCCCATTTGTAGATGGGATGTAAAGATCAGGAGGCAAATTTTAAGAAAGACTCAACAAGTGATATGAGATCCCCTTCCCTCTTTTTTTGTGGAGGAATTCATCTCCTGCATATGTGTGCAGGAGATGAACTGAGCTGTGGGGTGGGAGAGAGACTGAAAATGCTGATTTGCTGCCAGTGCTGACAGATCTTTGCTGAGGGCAATTACAGCTGAGACAGTGCAAGACTTTGGATGTTTGATATGGTATCAAAAGTGTTAGAGGCTGACTCTTGAAGTTTAGGAACATAGTTTAGTGGTTCTTAGCAGTGTTATGGGTGGGCTCAATGATCTTTTGCCAACTAAATGATTTAATGATTCTAATAATTTTTACATTCTTTAATTCAGAGAAGAAACCTGTGCTTTCAGCCCTCAAAATGGGAAATATGGTGCAGCTAGAACCAAAGATTAAAAGACAAAAGAAAAACTTCACCAACACTTCTGTTTCTCTAGAAGCATAACATGAACCCTCAACATTTCCTGCACCTCCACGAGGGGACAAAATAGTGCTGAAGCAAGAAAGGGTTTTCATCTGCAGCAGGCGTCAGGAGAAAGAGGTAAGGGCTTTGTCTTCCCTTTGAACACCAAATGGTCAAATGGTATTTTGTGTGGTCCCAGCTTCAGTCTAAGTTTTGCCCCATCTCAAACAAAATACAACAATTTTGCAAGGGGGAGGAGATGGCCAGCAAGGCTGTGCAATCTCAGTCTTCATTGTGAGCATATTGGGGAAAGAAATCTTATTTTAAAGGTGGGTTAACCAACATCACATCCAATATGCATTTGGAAAAGAGAAGTCAGTCTTGGCCCATTCCGAAGTGCCAGAGACACCAAACATATCAGCGCCTCACTGGGATTTTGCTGTTTTTAAATGCCTGTAATTTGAGCATTTCAGGACACTGACTAGTGTGCTTAGTAAGATCTTTGCTGGGCAGAGGTCATCGGGTGATAGAGGAACTTCTACAGTTTAGCCCCAGATATGGGCTAAACATAGACACCACCGGTAACCTCCACTTCTCTGAGTTTGATGTCTGTCCACTTTTCCTCCTGTAGATGAGGAAGTTAAATATTGTTGGTGCCATTATTTACCACCTGAGGAATGTTACTCATAACCACCTTCCTTTTAAACTTTGGAATGTCGACATTGACACTCCAGGCCTGCCTATTTTCACTCATTTTGCAGTCCAATCATACAGTCCATACCACCCTATGTTGGCCACAAGGATACTGTGAGACAGTAGTCTGGTAATCCAGCATTTCATTTTGGTGGGGGACAAATATGCATGCACCTAGACATCACCCATCAAAAAGTTTTTGTGTATCTCATTTGGCCACATATTCTCTGTTGGCAATATATCAGCTATACCAAAGCTCTCTGAAAAGTGCTAGGACAGGACACAGGGACAGAACTTGTACATGGCAGTAAAACTGTCAGGGAGTGATGGCAAGTGGCCAAAACCACAAGCTGTGCTATGCCAGTCACAGATGGTAAATGGAAATTCCCGATGTTTTGTATTTCAGTTCAAAATCTGAACAGATTTTCATGAGATCACAAAAAAAAAAAAAAAAAAAAAAAAGTTCTCTTTCTCTCCCTGACTTATGTACCCTGCCAGATCTCAAAGTCTTTGCCACAACACTGTAAATATTGCAAGAAAACGGAAAAGTCAGGAAAGGGTCAAGGAAGAGCTTTTTAATTTTATCTTAAGGAACATGTGAGGCTGCCAAGATGTGAACTCCTCTGTAAAGTCAAAGGAATCAGTTTTCAGCCATGGTCTATTAGGTTTTTTCTGCCAGTTAGCCACAGCAACCAGTTAGCTGTAGCCCCAAAAGACTGGTATTTGTGCTGGTAAATCCAAACACAGCTTCCCGAGTAGTCTGATAAGGTCAGCTGAGGACCAAAAAGCAAAACCCAAACCTCAAAGGTGATACCTCCTCTCTTTCATATGAAGCTCTTGCTCCAGTTGTCTGAACTTCTACTTCTTTCTGGAATGGCTATAAAAACCCAAGTCTGCACTTTTAAAACTATCCTTTTCCCAAGCCTCTTTTCAGAAAGCAGAGATGCTATTTCTGTAAGACTTAAAAGGAAATACACGTCTGAAATGGAGAGCAAGAATGGAAAATTTCAGTACAAACAAACGGTGAATGTTTGGCAGCTGGGAGCTGACAGGGTTTTGTAATGTGCTGTAAGAGAGGGGTTGTCTCCTTGGCTTTACCAACAGGCAGATTTCTAGGGAGGGAAAAAAAACGTGTCTGTTGGAAAGTATTTTCTTCTGCAGAAAATGCTCCAAAAGGCTGTTTCAGTGGAGAAGTAGCAGTTATTTTATCAGATAGAGTCTAGTATGTTCCCAAAAAATGTCTGTCCTCTCCTTTTTGTTTCCCTTGTTCCAGCCTTGGCCAAGCTCTTTAGCCACAACTGGTTTTTTTCTTACTCCTGCTGTGCTCAGCCTTACCACCTCCAGCCCACTTCCTTCTGCCTTTATTTTACTCAGATCAGCTTTGCCAGCAGTGTGGAAAGGGAAACAAATGGCTTTAGCTTGTGTTTTCTGCACTCTGAAGGTCTGTGGCACAACAGGAAACTTTGATGCAAACTTACCTGTCAGGAAGGTCAGTTGATTTTAAGTACCCTCGTTAGGAATGCAAAATCGCAGCCATCAGGTTTCACAGCCTTTCCCATCTCCCATCAGGAAACGACCCAGCAGATAATCTGCTGCTTCTCCCAAGGATACAAAGCTGGTTGTCTTAAGAGGGTTTAGCTTTACCATGTTTACACACACAAACACTAAAAATGAGACATTTCCACTAGAGAGCAGATTTGAAAGCTAATGAAGAGGTAAAAGGGAGCTGTGACTGAAAATGTCCATATTTCCATGTCATCCCATCAGTTGAAGGCCACTTGACATGGCCTGCACACTGGGTACATAGGTACCAGCTCTGACCTCTATAGTTTTGGGTGAGGGCAGCAGCATGACTTTCTCCACAGAGTGGACAAGTTTGCCTGTTTGATTCCCAGTTGGAAGAGAGAAGGCTGTTATTTCTGTGCTTTTCCGGTGATGTTGCCAGTTGCCCAAGGAGCTTGGAGAAGGAAGGGCATTTGCCTGCAATGCAGAACAGGGTAGAGAGGACCAGATGGGAAGAACAGGGGTTGTACTGGGACAGGCCTCTTGGTGCTGAAACAGACAGTGGCAAAAGAGAACCAAGGATATGTAGGACAGGAGCAAAGGGATCTGGTCTACTGGGACAGATCAGACAGGGAGTGGGGAGACACAGACAGAAGCAGCAGAGACAGAGTCCGTGGAGAGCCTGAGGGAACAGAATGGAAGGTGGGACAAGGAGTTGGAGGGGTAAGACTGGGAGTGGGAGATGGATGTTTAAAGAAATGCTGAAGAGACTGAGCTTCAAAGCTGAAGGACGGCAAGGGCTTTGGGGGCTGAATGGAGAAAGCAAGCAGGAAGCAGTGATAGAGAAAAGGGAAGTGAGGCAAAAAAGCAGCCCTGGGTACAGGAAGGACTTTGATAATGTAGGAATGAAGGAATCAGACTGCAAAGATGGGGCTGAGTCATGCTGTCACAAGGAATGGCTGGGCCCTCTTCCTTGCAACACCAGTCCTCTGCACGGGCAGCATTCTCTCCTGGTGGCCCATTTACAGATGCTACCACGTACTTCCCATTGGTAAAGGCTGTGGCCTCACTGTTGCTCTTGGTGGGTGTCCATCTGATACCACAGTATGGGAGTTTGTTGTTGTTGCTGTGGGGTTTAGGGGTTTTTTTACTTTATTGTTCTGGAAGATGGTTTGCATGAGAACTTTCCAAGTTGAAAGCAGGACATGGAAGAGTATTTCAGATTGTCCCTTGTAGTGCAGTGAAACCGTAAGTGACCTCCTCACAATCATTGCTCTCCAGGAGCTCTGTATGTTGTCCCTGCCAGCCTGTGTGCTGTCACCTGAGCTAGGACACCCCTGTTTCCCACTTCCTTTCCTTTTCTTGTGGGCTGATTCCTGTTTCCTCTGGGTGGCAGATTCATCTTCTTCCCTGTTTGGTGGTGTATGAGGAGACATCTGCATGTGCTTATTGTGTGGTCTAACCACTGGCTGCTCCTGAGCCAGCGATTGCAGTGTGCCCTCTGCTGTCTTGCTATCTGTCTCCAATGTTTCTGAGGTTTACAGAAGTCTCTGCCCAGTAGCAAATGCATCTGTGACTCCCCTGTCCTTGTACTTCCCCACCAATGTGTTGTCAGAGGTGTCCTCCTGAAATGCAGAAGGAGGTTCCTAGCTCAGAGCTGCCGTGGGAGGTGCTGCAAGTACCTGCAGGTTATGCCTTCTAACGGAGCTCAGTGGATAAGCAGCATAGCTCTCCTGTATGTGCACCTTACAGATTCAAAGGACAGCAAGACCCCAACCCTGAAATTTTGTACAGGAACCAGTAATGAAGACATTGAAATGTAGAGAAACACAGTTTGTTTTTTGTAAAGGTCTCATGCAGGTGGGTTGTGTTAGTCTAGTTCTGTTAACTACCTTCTTACTTCATTAGGGATCACCCTCCCACTGAAGGACAGAGAACTCTTTTTTTCAGTTCTTTCCTTTCCATGACTTTTACCACCTGTCCTGTCTTCACATTCTCTGGTGCATCCCTCCAGATCTGAAGCCTCCCAGTTTATCTGCTTCAGTTCTGTCTTGGTTTGTTGTTTGTGGGTTTTTTTGGGGGGTTTTGTTTGGGTTTTTTTTTTCCTTTCAAAACCCAGTATTTTTCTTTGGATTTCCCCCTTTTTTCCCCTATTGTTTATTCTTTCTTCTCAGTTGCAAAAGCCAGTATCTCTCCTTGGGGTGTCTTGTATCTCTCCTTAACCAGGTGTGAACAGACAAATGATCTATCACCTCCTTACCAGAGAGGCTCATCTGCTCAGAACAGATTTCACTCAGGCAACGTTTCATTGCAGCCAAGGAAAAAGTCACCGCTGCTTTGTCGGAAACATCTGATCTTTGCTCTGAATGAATAATGTCACTAAGATAGGTTTAATTTTGTTTACATTACTATTGCAGTGTTATGTTTGCAGGAACAGGAAGAACGGGCTATGACCCCCAAAGGGAAGGGTGGTTTAGCTAGGTGAAGCAGTATACCATTAGTCTTAATTAAATTGCCAGGTTTTCCTACTCTTGCTGTATCTGTTCTCACCTCCTCCCCTCACCCTCACCTCCCCCAAACACCAACAAACATACAAACAAAAAAACCTCAAAACCAAACAAAACCAAAACCCCTCACAAACCCCACAAACAACAAGAATGCAAAAGAGGCCTTTAACCAATGTTATCTGGTCAGATGAACAGAAGCAGGAGGTGGCTCTGTGCAGCCCAGTGCATATTTACTCACTATGAATGAAAGAAATACAAATTGAGGAATTTGTAGAAAGGAAATGAAGTAGTTCTGTATTTCCAATCAGCATTTTAGGTCATTTTTTTTTAGGTTTGTACCAAGTTTATGCTATTGATGCCTGAATACAAAACTATAATGATCGTAACTCCTAATTTTAGAGAAGGCTTCGAGGAGACCTTATAGTAGCCTTCCAGTATCTGAAGGGGGCCTACAGGAAGGCTGGGGAGGGACTATTTACAAGGTCTTGCAATGACAGGACAAGGGGCAATGGGTTTAAACTGGCAGAGGGAAGATTTAGACTAGATGTCAGGAGGAAGTTCTTTCCAGTGAGGGTGGTGAGGAACAGGTTGCCCAGGGAGGTTGTGGCTGCTCCCTCCCTGGAGGTGTTCAAGGCCAGGTTGGATGAGGCCTTGAGTAACCTGTACTAGTGGGAGGTGTCCCTGCCTATGGCAGGGGGTTGGAACTAGATGATCCTTGAGGTCCCTTCCAACCTTTCTATTCTATTCTATTCTATTCTATTCTATTCTATTCTATTCTATTCTATTCTAATTTGGAGAATAACTTCAATTCCGTCTAATTCCTGGTGTTGAGTAGATTGCAGAGTCAGAGCCTCAGGCAATCTGTGGCTAAGATCCATCCAGATTCAGGAAGTTTCTCAGATCAGTCAATGGCTCCATGTCAGGTCACTGATCTCCTTCATCTGGGGACCCCTACAGATACTGAGGACCTCCCATGTCTGAAGACACAGGAGAGTGTGGGGATAAGTTTAGGGAGGGCAGAAAACCAAAAAAGGCTTCACTGGGACAATGATGTGGCCCTGGAACAGGTGTGCAGGGAGGTGGTAGAGTCCACATTTGCAGAGATTTTCAAGATTTGGCTAGGCAACAGTATGGTCAAACAAATATGTGTTGGTGATTGCCCTGCTTCAGGTAGGAGGCTGAACTACATGACCATTTGGGTTGCTTCCAGGACTGCCCAAATTCTCATGGAGGCCTATCCTGGTAAAGGTACTCAGATCACATCCCCTTTACTTTCATAGTCAGTTCAGCTGTGTAAACAGCTACCAAGAAAGTAGTTGCTCTCCATCCTTCTCCATCTGACCAGATGCTTGGAGTATTTCCCTGGAGTTCGTGGGACATGCTGCTAGGCTTAGGATGGCCTTTTGTGGAATTCAGGGGATTGCAAGTGAGAATAAGTAAAATTAATCCAACCAGTTTAGATGAAGTCTGATCCAGAAGGTAGGGCTCGTGAGCTCTGATCCTGGAAACCAAGGCTGCCTATGACTTTGGCTTCCCAGAATAGCTTGATAAAGCCCAAAATATAGCATTGGAAATACTATACCTCTGCCCAGACCTCCCTTGTCCTAGGGCAGTCTCTGATCATGGAGCAACAGGGCCCAGCTCCTTCCTGGGTAGGGTGCTGATAGGGAAGCCCTAGCAAATCTTCCTGCAACAATATAAGAAGTGCTCATGAATATGTTTTATGTCTCTGCTCTAGCTTCATTTAGGTTTCTAGAGCTGAGTTTGCTGGAAGAGGACCCCAAGTTTCATTCATTTCATTTATGGATGATTCTTATTTAGTGGCTTCTTACAAACATGAAATAAAGCATTGCAGACTTTCCTTCTCAAGACAGAGCATGATGTTCAGAGAAACTTCAGGAGAAGACTCCAAGAACCAGAATGTTAAAATTATGTGAGGATGCAGAAAGGGGCTTCATAGGTTCTTCAGATGGACCCTCCTGGCTTGGTAACCTCCTCTGAAGCTGAGCTTGATGGAATGGGAAGTCTAGAGAGTAGAGCCTGATGCCATTGCAGTAGCTCTTTTCTGTTTGCAGGAAGGAACTTGCTTGCATCTGTGTAGGTAGTCCAGCTCCAAGGTCCGTACATGTGATTCTCCCCAGTAGAGGATGATGCTCTGAGAGGGGATGGAAGAGAAATCCAAACAGAAAACATCATATGAGTTTTTTTCCCTTTCCTTCAACTCCCTTTGGTAGTTTTCTTTATCAGGGACGATTTGATCCCCAGACAGGAGGATCTTACAAAGTACAAGCAGATCTTAAGGCTGCAACACAAAAGCCCTTTGTGCTGTACACTGCAGAGTTAATCACCTGTCACAGTTGTCCACCACCAATCTCTACAGCCAGTTCTACAGAGTGTGATTATACCTCATCAAAGTTATTTCAGCAACTTGCTTAAATGGCTGTACAGTAGTGAGCTGCACTAGTATCTTTTTCAGCTGCTCCCCTGCTGAGGATGCTTCAGGCTGGGTGGTCCCAGCAACACCCTGCAGCATTTTTCAGTCTTGTCAGCAGGGTCCTTTCTTCTGAGCTCTTGGCTTCATTTTCCAGCCTAAGTTAACAGGAGTCCTGTGGAAATTGATTTGGAGGACAAGAGGCAGCTCTGATAATGGGAAACGTCTGTGTGGGATTGGAACATTGGCTTGTAATCCCTGGACAAAACTGCCTCATTCAGAAAGGGGGGGGGGGCGGGGTGTGCAAAAAAAGCATGCAGGACAAAGTTCTTATTTCACTTAGCAAATCGAACACGTGATGTGCTCTCTGGAATGCCTTGCTGACAAATGAGCCCAAATTTTCCAGGGCCCATGGCTTTTAATAGGCTCAGGCAAGGCCACAAGTAGCTGAAAAGTATGTAAATTCACAACTCATGTTAATTTGTCATTTCCAGGCTCAGTGCTAACTCTGACACAGGTTTGCATTTCCTGTGGAGTGGGATGCTGGGTAAGGCCTCTAACCCCCGTGCCCTAGTGATTCTAGCCTGATCTTGTGTGATGGTTTGGGAGTTCCCCGCCCCTCCCCATGCTTTGTAAAATGACCCAGACTAGAACTCAGCCAGCTGGAAGTTAAGGAATGAAGTTCTATTTACAGCTTAGCACAATATACAAGCAGATATATACATTATATACAGGAATATTTACAGAAATATACAAGTTTAAGGTAATACAGAAACACAACACCCCTCCCAGAAATCAGAGACCCCAGGAGGGGCTCCCAACCACCCTTTCACCTTCTCCCACCCCTATACCCAAGGTTTGCCTTATGTGCAAGGCGAGTTTTTAAGGATCGGCCAGGGGGGGTTAGAAGAAAAGTGGTTAGTGAGGTTACTTGGCAGAGAGGAGAAGCCAGAAGCTAGACTGAGACGCTGTGCCCCAGAGACTGCTGCAAGCCCAAATGGCTTATCTTTGTTTTGAGTTCCTTTCTTAAACATCACAGCAAACCTATGAGTGAAGTAGACATCACCATTGTTTCCTTTTCACAGCCTATAATTTTCTCTATTAAAATATTCCAATTAGCTCAAACCAGCACATCTTGTGTCTATCAAGTACAACTTTGCATAGAAACAGCTACAAAGAGTGGCTCCATCCAGACCTGCCCTTGTCACCTGTCTGCTAAGCTTCTCCCACTAAACTGGGATAGGTTCCCACAGGAGGCAAAATTGCTAAGCTGGATGCTTTGCCTGGAACAGATGACATTATGCCTTGCTACATGGAGACAGAGGCAAGCTTGTGAAAAACACTGTAGAAACTCTAGTTGACATTTTGGGTCCTACCAGACCTGTTGCTAAACGGCTGCAGCTCATGTGGGAACTGGTTGACACAGATATTTAAATGGAGTCAGAGGTTCAGACACAGTGAACAGACTCCACTTCTAAGGGTGGAAGTACTTTAGTGTAAAGTCAATGAAATTGCAAACATCAGTTGTCCAGCTGGGATATAAGGAGATGCCACACGTTCACAGCTTCTGCAGATCTGGAGCAACTTTCCATCTTCTAGAGAGTGCAGAAATGTTGGGACATGGGTTTTCTTTGGAGCAATAATAACTGAGGATGAGTAATGAGCTGTAGGAGCTGACAGGTCATGATGGGTGCAGCTCTCACCACTACCTTGCAGCAAGGTCTCCAGCCACAGTACAGAGGTCCCACACTAGCTGGGTGTCTACTGAAGATCCTTAGCAATGACTGTGTCTGAAGCAATCAGTGCCAAGCTCTAATGAGAACTCTTTTTTTCCTCAAAATGAGCCACTTGTCACTAGAGCCTACCTCATGTGTCTGCCTATTACTCCTTGCTTCACTGGAACTCATACCAGTGTTGGTGTCTCTTTGTTGGTATGGAAGTTCCCCTTCTAGTCAGCACTGGTGAGGCCACACCTTGAATCCTGCATTTGAGCCCCTTACTGCAGGAAGGACATTGAGGTGCTGGAGCAGGTCCAGAGAGGAGCAACAAAGGTGGTGAAGGGTCAGAGCATGGGTCTTGTGAGGAGCAGCTGAAGGAGTTGGGGCTGTTTAGCCTGAAGAAAAGGAGGCTGGGGGGAGACATTCTCACTCTACAGCTTCCTGAAAGGAATTTGGAATCAGGTGGGGCTTGGTCTCTTCTCCCATGGAACAAGTGATAGGACAAAAGGAAATGGCCTCAAGTTGCTTCAGCGGAGGTTCAAGGTGAACATTAGGAAAAATTTCTTCCCAGAAAAGGTTCTTAAGCGCTGAACAGGCTGCCCAGGAAGGTGGCGGAGTCACCATCCCCGGAGGCATTTAAAAGATGATGATGAGGGACATGGTTTAGTGGTAGCGTCTTAGCAATTGTGATGGGATTGTGAGCTCTAGTGGTTGGACTTGATGACCTCAAAAGTCTCTTCCAACCTCAATGATTCTGCGATTCTGTGATTCACCATGAATCTGTCCCCCTCCCTCAGCCTCCCAGTGACAGGCAGGCCTCTCCTACTCTGCCATTCAGCTGGAACCTGCCTGCTTCTCTTTCCAAGACTGATTGTACTTTCATCTTTTCTGCTTTCATCTTTTCTTTTTGCTCATGGCTTGCTTTGCTCATCTCTTCCAGTCTGTTGCAGAAATGTGTCTCTTGTCTCCTTTCCCTTACCATCTAACATATTTCAGTGGTTTCTGCAGCACTGCACTGGCCCAGAACAATGACTGCAATATCTAAGCTTGCTCACACTGCTCTTACAGTTTCTGTTCTCCTGGGACAACTCATCCAGTTTGCAATCACAGCTTCTTATCCACTTTGCATCCTGTCACTAGCATTTCCAGTCCAAAAGCTTTCACTCTCAGAGGTTGAAAGCAGTAACCTTTTTTATTTGGATTGGTTTCAGTTTACAGCTATTTATCCAGATACAAAAGGTTTGGCATACATCCTGACCCACTGGGGCAGCAATTAAAGGCAAACATGTTCAAATATGGATGTCTAAGGTCAGATACTTTCTTCATACTTACAACCTAGTGCAACGGTATGATTTGCAGGTGCTCAGCAAATGTACTTGCCAGCATCTGTGGGTGCTTAGCATCTCCTAGGGAATGACAGCTCTGCATGAAGACAGGCGTTGCATCTCTGTATGGAGGAAAACTAAAATCCCTTCATTTCCACCACCTAGCCCAGGGCTGGGAGGGGAGTATATGATTTCATAGCATTGCTAAACAATGACAAGAGCTGGTCTCTAGGGTGGGCTGTGCTTACTAACACATTGCACATTTTCTTCCTTAACAGCATATTTTCTCATTTTATGAGAGTTCCTGAGCTAGTGTTTGTGTCCTAGATCAGCTGTCCAAACTTAAACTCTCAATTCCCAAGCTTTTTCACAGAGATCACCAGAAGAGCCATCCTGAGTTTGTATATTGAACATCTCAAGAGTCTATAGTTAAACAAGTCTGTATGGACCTCTCCTTCTGGTCTCATAAACCTCTAGTGACTCAGAAAGCTGCAGTTCCACACCCAGCCCCCACTGACCCAGGCACAACTCACAACTCAAGTACATTTTGGGCAGTAAAATTCCTGCACGCCTTCTAAGTCAAGAATCCCAGGCTCTGGCAAGGGCCTGGACAAATAGCTAAGTGTGTTTGAGCATATTCTATGCTAGTGGGTTGTCCGTACTTGGAGGATGAAAAATAACTAGCAAAATTGTTCAGAGTGTGAGTGGGAGAACCAGGAACTTCTGTCCCCTGAACCATATGCCTGACCTGCACAGTCCTTGAGAGGATTTTGTATAGGTGTAATGTATGGGTAAGGAGTAACCTGATGTAGGACATGATTTTGAGATGCACTCTTGATAGTATTTTTAAAGTATTGAGAGTCAGAATCTGCTGTGACAATTGTTTGAATGGATTGATGGCATCTTGAGGTGCATTCAGTTTCCACTGTCACACTACTGTGGACAGATTGTACAGGTTAGGAGACATCTCTGGACAGAGCTACTCTGGAGAGGGTCACCTCAGAGGTCTCCAAGCTCCTGTCTGTCATAGATGGATTGCATGTTGCTGGCATACATCAAAGTCTCTACATGAAATCTCTCTTCCCCATCTTACCAGGCTCATTAGCTCTGTGTTGATTCCCTCTTTTCCCTAAAAGGGACTGGCTCCACATACCCCAGCATGCTCATTTTAATCCAGATGCCTCAGCCGTGGGAAATCTGATAGACCTTTCTCACTGGCTTCCTTAGTTTGAAGAAGCTGTTTTCCCCAATCAATGTGCCCTCACCCGCAGACTACTTTTCAGCATGTTCTGAAGCATTGTCCTCCAGAGGCTCTTCCACAGCACCTCCTCTACCCAGCACTGGAACAACTCTTCAGCTGTGGCTTCACTTAGTGTTTGGTGTGGGTTTAGATGCTGCAGGAAGAGGAAGGCAGAGCTAAGAGAGTGCAGGAAGGGGACTAATCAACCTGTGTCCTCTGGCTCTTCTGGCATTTAAGTCTTTGCCTTAGTAGTCAATAGCTGTGGATCCCTCAGCCAAGCCACCAGTGATGACCTTTGGTTGGTGAAGAGAGCAGCTGTTCCCTTACAGCAAGGTCGCAGGCGTTAGCATGCCTCTGGAAAATGTTGTTGGATATTTCATTCAAATATTAAGCTTGCCCCGCATGACAGCAGCAAGTGAGAGGTGATGTGAGACAAGTGAGTGGCATGTGGAACACTTGTGTTTTGTTGTGATGGAATTGATAGATTATGACAGTCTGTGCCTGAGCTCCAGATATCCTGGGTTGATTTCCTGCTATATTCAAGAGCACAAATCACCCACTGTTTCAGCTCAAGGGGAAAGAGCTCTTAATTGTGTGAATAGGGATATGTTGATGGTGGACAACTGCTTGCTCTGCAGCAATACTGTGTGTGGGATGAGGTGCCCGGGCTCATTGCATGGGACATGGCAGAGCCAAGTCCATCTTTTTAGCTCAGTGACATAGAAAGACAACATAGCTGAGACTACATCCTACCACAGAAGAGTTCTAGGTTTGATTCTATGCTCTGAAGTGGCCTTAGCAACTTCTCAGTGGATGTCTGCGAAATGGGGGAGATAACAACAGATGGGAGGGAGAGTAACACAAAGAAACCCTCTGGGTTGAGATAAAGAGTTTTACTGGAAATGATGCAATGCATAATTACCTTAGCCTATTTGTAGAAAAGCACAGCAAAATGCAGGAGAAGCAGCAGAAGCTAGCAACCTCCCTCCCATCCCCTGACCCACAGTCTGCCCAACAGAAACAGACCAACACCCCAGAAACCAGCAACTGGAACAGGAAGCCACTCATGTTACAGTCTGAACTTCAAGCCCCATGATACTTTTCTCCAGCCAGCAATTTCTTGAAGCTGGCATGGTACTGAATATCAGCAGTAGGTTCAACTAAACCCATGACAACTATGCAGTGTGAAGAAACGTGGAGGCAGGACAGGATTTTGCCTTGAAGTCTTTCTCCACGGCAGTATGTACCTGCATGCTAGTTTATGATGTAGTGTTACACACTAGGAAATCCATCTTATACATTGCACGGGCCCATTCAGATGCCTGTATGATGGACAACTCACCTTACTTTGATGCCAGTCCCAAGGCTTATTTTTCCAAACTCTGGCAGTTGCCTGTTGCATTATCAGATCTCTCTCTGAGGGCCATTCTGGGGTCAGACTCAAATCCATCAAGTTGTGGCAGTAGCAAAGAACCCACAGAATGTAGGCACAGGTGAGCACCTCGTTTGGATGGAATAAGGTTCTTGGTTGTCTAAGCACATAAGCTACATCTCTGCAGCACGGTAAATGTGCCAGGTAGTCTCCATCAGCCAATCTCTGTTATCAGCTAACATATATTTAATGGTGGAGGCACACATTTGTCAGCTAGGAAAGCTCTATTCTGCTTGAGGGTGGCCTTGCAGGTGCCAGCAGGGCCCATAAGATTGCCTGGGAACCCCATTTTCTTCATGCCAGCTACTGCTCCAGGTGTGTGAGCTACGTTCATTGTGGGTAAGGAATTACAGTAATTCTGTCAGGACCATATGTCCAAAGCACAGCTAATGGATTTGCCAGCTCTGAGCTGTTTGCCCATGGGCTAATAGCATCCTAGGAGTTATTTCAGGGGATGACACCAATCTGCTTCTGATTGGGTAAGACTTCTCTTGTGAGAGTGCTTTGAGTTTGAAGGCTTTAGCAAACTTATAGGACCAAACAAGTTCATTGGATAATTCGTGTTGGAAGGGACCTGAGGAAGTCTCTAGTCTATCCTCCTGCTGCAAACAGGGTCTTTTGCCCAGGCTGAACAAGCTCTGTGCCCTCAGCCTCCTTCCAAAAGGCACATGCACTAGCAGAGCCAAAAGCAGACTTTCACTTGTGCTGCATCATGGCTTGGCAGCATCTGGAGTGAACTATTACAAGGAACATGCTGAGAAATAGGCATGTTACACTACTCAGGATAGAGGCACTGTTTCTACACTGAGATTTTGAGACAAGTTTTCCTTTCCTGCACCATGACTTGAATCTGAATGTAGTTTGAGTGCACAGGGCACTGTGAATGTCAGGTTACCCTCGGCTAGGCTGTGGCAAATGCAAAGTAGATACGGTTGTGGAGGGTAGACATGAGTGCAGCTCTTTGCCTGCTCCTGGTGGGCATGACTTACCTGGGCTATTGCAACTGAGTGCTGGGGCTGGAAAAGTCTGTGAGGAAATCGTAGAATTGTTTTGGTTGGAAAAGACCAAGAGATCATCGAGTCCAACCATTATCTAACTCTACCAAGGCTGGTACTAAACCACATCCCTCAGCACCACATCTCTGCATCTTTTAAACATCTTCAGACATAGGAATTCAACCACCTCCCTGGGGAGGCATTTCAGTGTTTGAGAACCCTTTCTTCTTATATCCAATCTAAACCTCCCCTGGTTCAACTCGAGACCATTTCCTCCTGTCCTATCATCCTATTGCTTGTTAGTAGGGAGAAGAGACCCACATCCACCTGGCTCCAACCTCTGCTGAGGGAGTTGTAAGGAGCAAGAAGGCCTCCCCCCTCAGCCTCCTTTTCTCCAGACTAAACAAGTCCAGTTCTCTTAGCCACTCCTCATGAGATCTCTTATCCAGACCCTTCACTCAGTTCACTGCCCTCCCCTGAACCCCCTCTAGCACTTCAATATCCTTCCTGTAGTGAGGGGCCTGAAACTGAATCCAGTACTCAAGATGTGGCCTCATCAGTGCCAAGTATAGGGAGGAAATCACATCACTGGTCCTGCTGGTCACACTGTTCCTAATACAGACCAGGATGTCTGGTTGGCCTTCTTGGCCACCTGGGTATATGCTGGCCCTGTATCAATGGCCAATCTCTGGCCCATTGATCCAGTTTGTCCAGGTCCCTCTGTAGAATCTTTCTACCCTCAAGGATGTCAACAAATGACACCTTGGGAGCTTGTCTTAGGTTAGAAAACCTTATCTCGCCTAAGAGATACCAAGGGTAAAGTTTAAGGGCCAGGTCGTCTAAGGCATTTAGGCACTTTTGCTCTAACAGAATATCCAAAAGCCCATTAATCATTAGAGAATGTCCACTAATGTCAGACTTGTGTGCCCTTTGACTAGCAATGTCCCCAAGAAAACCTGCAAAATAAAGACATCTGCTGGGGTAAAAAGTGGGGAGGTACCAGCAGTTTACTACAACAGGTGTGAAATAGAGTTTTTAAGCAGTTGTGATTAATATAAATGCTGCAGCCAGAGCAGGAGCAATGGGAAAAGCACAATGAGAAGAAAAAAGTACAAGAGCAAGGAAACAAAAAAGCAAACCTAGGAGAACAGAACACGATAGTTGTATTTAACAAAGTCCATGCTGAAAGGTGACCAAGCTACAGGAAAGTGATATGGATGTGAGAAATAACTGCATTGTGGATTAAACTTATCTGCATGTCATGTGTGCATCCTCACCGTCACAGTTAACCACATTTACCTCTGACTTGAGTTTGAATTTTCATTAGAAAAGTATCTCCCTAAGTTATTGTCCCTGAACCATGGAAGATGTAGACCTGAGTTACTTCATCTGGCTCCCTATGTAAGCCTCAGGCCCATTGCACTTCAACTTACATTTGGGTGGTGCCCTGCAGCTCAGAATGTAGGCATAATGAGTCATCCAGCATGTCCCCAAAATTCAGGGTAGGAAACTGTGTCCTTAGTTATGCACCATTCACTCCTACAAGCTCACAGACTGAGAGCAAGATTCTTGTAAAGCTCCTTGAGGGAGTCACGACATAGTATACTCTGGGGGTGATGTGACACTGCAACCTCAGCGGGACACCTTGAAAAAGTTTCTGCAGGACTGAGTTCTCACTCAAGGTGGTGAGATGTCCATGTGATCCAGGTGTGACAGCCCTGAGGACCCACACAGCAAAGCTGCAGTCATCCTAGTGTTCATTTGAGTCTGATGCCCACACCTTTGTGGGTGTAATCCCACCCTAGGCTTCCTCCTCACAACTTGCAGTCCTGGCTTACTTGTGCTGAGTATTCCACACATTCCTTGGCCCTCTTCCTTGGCACTTGTACTGCCCAGGTAGCAGTGCAGACCTGTAGTCTGGTCCATGAGGAGTCACTGATCACATAGGTCAAGATGATGCTGATACTTCCAGTCCCATATGAGCTGAACCTTCTCAGCTACAAACTTAATGCACTTGCTCTTAAAAAATAATACTCTGCTTCCTAATTCCACCAAATAAAGCTGCTGCAACTGTCTTACTCTTCAGTGAGACAGATTATTGCCCCATCACAAAGGCCACTTGCCAAACAACTTGATTTCTGGAATTGTCACCTAAAATGCAGTACAGACAGGGTGGTCACTGACTTCAGCACAACTGTGGAAGCACAGCTCCACCCCTTAGGGTTGATGTTTCATACAGAAGGGGGGAAAGGAGGAGATGTGAAGGATGTGGGTGGTGGACAGGAGTGAGGTAATATGGAGAGGGTGATATCATGGTATAGCCACAACAGCTGGGTGAGGGCTTAAAAAGTAATTTATTGGTTCATGTTTAGCTCCATTTGCCTGAGCAATGAAGCTTTCACAATCACTTTGGGTGTATCTGTGTGCACATGCTGTAATAAGGGAGAGGCTGCAGCTTCAGAGTAACCCTCAGGAGACACCAGAGTGTCCACAGGAATGATGCTGACAGCGCCTCAAGAATGAAGAAAGCTTCAGCTGGAGCCTGCATTTTATTAAACACAGGAGAACGTACCCACCCATGAGATGGACACTTGCATGAGTTCAGGCTTCATTTGCCAGCTGGGCATATGTGTGTGTGTGTGTGTATCTCCAAATTTGCAACCCCATGTGTGCAACAATGTTTGTCTTAAAAGTACAGTGACTGGAAATCAAGCATCAGCAGAAATGGAATACTGATGCATGTAATAGAGTAACATCTTCCCTGTAGAGCAATGATTCCCAATTTCTTTGGCCCACCAGAGCATTGCAAAACTTCAAAATTCCAGGCAAGCATCATTCACCCTTATAATGTCGCTTTTAGCTGAAAGCTTTTTTATGGTACTGCTTTGGTTGTGCAGCCAAAAATGATGAATTACCATATCCATTATGGCCACAGCTTCAAAACACAACTGTAAATGCATTTGCTTTCTCCTTATTCTAGTGCTTCTGATTCAAGCTACCTGTTATGGTCCAGCAGAGAATGCTGGCAGATTTAGTTCTTCTGCACTAAGGTAGTACAAACTGCTCTTCTGCAGATTACAGTTTCAAAGGGTGAAAGTTTGGAATAAAAGTTAACAGTTTGTCAGGTATCATGTAATGTGTGCCTTTGTACGTGGTGTTAAGGCTCTGGTGTCTGTGCTGAGGTTGTTTCGTGCTGTCTGTGACAGAAGAGATAAAACAGCTTTTCCCTGCCTCGATAAGTTTCCTGACACAGCAGATATAAACACTGCCACAAAAACTCTGGCTCTATCACTGTCATCTTACCAACAAAGGGCTAAGGACTGTTTCCCTCAAGTTTACCAGAGATACTCTAGGCCTTATCTGCACACAAAAGTTTTATCTAAGTGGGTAACTGTACAAATATCTCTTTCCCATTATGGGTACCCGTCTTGTTGTAGTAATGTTCTCTGATGCTTGCATAAGAGATGCTTTTTTGGTTTTCACCTCTACCCATTTTCACATGGTAAATTCTGACTCGAAGAAATAAGCTTTTGTGTCCCTAGATGCAACGCAGAATGGAGAGTTTAATCCCTTACCTTGTGTTTCATGTTCAGTTCACTGACTACACATCCCCCCTCCTGCCATGGTCACACTGACCAACATAATCCAAGACAGTAAGTAATCCCACTTAAATGAGGTGACTGCCCATAGTATCAGGGAAGGAATGTGGAAGCTGGGAGATCCCCGTGAGTAGTCTGTTCCCAAGAGCAGTATGAGTCAGTCACTTTTACATTCTGGAAACAGGAGGCTCCTTGTGTAGCACTGCTTGCACTGCACTGGGTGTCAAGGGGCCAGAAATCGATGAATCTTTCAAAGCCTATTTATCATTTGCCACTCGTTTTTTACATTTTGTGGCAGTTGCATCAGGGTGACTCCGGGTGAGCCTCATCCTATGATGCTTCTGCAAACTAGAGGCCAGCTGAGTTCAGCCATAACTTTGCCTGTGCTGTGTCATGAGGCAAGGCAGTCAATGATTCTAAAACAAAGAGGTACATTTTGAAAGGCAAGATGTTTGGGGGTTTATTTAAAAAAAAACCAACAAGACAAAACCACAACAACAACAACAACCCAGCAAAACCCACATTGCTCAGCATCATAGCATCAGCAGTCAAAAAATTAGACATCTCTCCAGGATAGATTTATAGGCTATAGACAGAAGTAGAACTTGCTGGAGAAGATGTTTTATAAATGCAAAATTAGTAACAGTAGACCTAAATACAAAACAGAGTGAGGAAGCAGAGCCCGAGGATGCACAGAAAAATAGCACATCTGCCATGAAATAGGGCTGATCTATGATAACCCTTCCCCAGAGTTCTCTGCTGCTAGCAGGATGCTGGAATAATATTTGGTCTTGGTGAACAATGAGGGGGACACAGACTGGAATCTCCCATGGTACCTGCCTGTGCTGAAGGGGACACAGGCTGAAATCTCCCATGGCACCTGCCTGTGCTGCGGGGGACACAGGCTGGAATCTCCCATGGCGCCTGCCTGTGCTGAGGGGGACACAGGCTGGAATCTCCCATAGTGCTGCCTGTGCTGAGGGGGTCACAGAATGGAATCTCCCATGGTGCCTGCCTGTGCTGAGTGGGACACAGACTGGAATCTCCCATGGCGCCTGCCTGTGCTGAGGGCACAGAATAAAGCAGGGTAAGAAGATAAACAGTTTCTGGGCACACTCAGTTATGGAGTGAGGCGGTGTTTCAAAGCCAATGGTGTCATTTTTGGTTACAACGAACCTCAAAACTCAAGGAAAAGCCCTTGACAACTGGTGTCACGGTGTTGCTTTCTGTAACAAAGATTCCTTTATGTGCCCAGGACAATCAGTCTCTTTGCATGGTCAGATCCGGTCTTCTAGCTACTGGAAGCTTCTCAAATTCAGAGATTAGGGGATTCAACAAGACAATTTATATAGGTATTTATACACAAATGAGTATCACCAGGCATTTCAGGTGGGATTTCGGCTCTGCGCCTGGCATGACACCCTGGCTCCATGTACCCCCCAGCCAACATCATTTGCATGCTAACGCATCCAGGCTTAAACAGAAGGGTGTGAACCTCCCTGCATCCCGACACGAATGGCCCCGGCAGCCGGGATTTTGGCGTGGCCTCGGGACCGCAGCATGGTGCCAGCGGGTTTTATAGCGGCCATCCTTCAAAGAAGCCACCTCTTGCCCCAGTGTCCCCTTTTTCGTGACAACATGGAGGGCTGCTGTGACTCCCTCAGAGGGGTGCTCCCAGAAGGGCTGTGAGAGCACCTGTGCCATTCTATGTCTGCTTGACTCCTCCTGTCCGTGTACCCTGTAGTGCAGGGCTCGGAGAGTCTCTCCGGACCCGACTTCATCCCGGCCGGAGGGCATGGGACCCACCTGGGCCAGGGCCCCCGAGACCCCAGGCTAAGGACCGACAGGTTCTCCTGGACACTCCTCCGCCTATATCCGCCTCCAGTCGCCGCCGAGGCCCCCGGTGGGGTTTCCATGAGGCCCGTCGGCGCGAACGGCAGGGACACGGCCGAGTGGCGGCGGGTCTGTAGAGGGGGCCGGCCCCGGGGCGGGGGTAGGCGGTGAGGGTCGGGCCGGGGGTGGAGCCGCGGGGCTGGCGGGTCGGGGTGAGGGGGGGAGCCCTCCCCTTCCCTTCCCGAGCGAGCCGGGGAAAGCGCCTTTGCAACTCCTCNCTGGGACGGAGGAAAGTGGCAGCTGGGGCAGCGGGGAAGTTGTGGGGCTGTCGCACCCCTTGTGGGGGCAAGGGGGCCGCGTTCCTAGCCGGGTAGGGCTGGGCTTCTCCTCAGGCTGCCGCCGTGCTGGGCTTCCCGGCGCAGCCCCCTTTTCATCCCTCCCGCTTTTTCTCTCTCTTTCTTCTTGCCTTCTTCCCCTGCAATGACATTGAAAACCACGGAGAGCCCCCAGCTCGCAACCCACCCCCCTGCCTCTGCTGACAGAAAATAAACGGTGTCTGAATTCCCGGTTGCGGCGGCCTCCGTAAAAAGTGAGGTCAGAAACAAAATATTTGATAATTAAGGCAGGGGAAATGTGGAAGTGATTTGAAGCAAATGAACTCAAGCTGGGCTGGGGAGGGAGGCCGAGCCTGCTTTCAGAGAGAAGCGGGTCCTGCTTGAGGGGTGGAGGGGGCAGCTTGTCCCTCCCTCCCTGCATTTTTTTCTCCCTACATATTTCTCCCAGATGGCAAGACCCACCCTAAACCATCACAGTTTTGTTCTGCACACACACACACAAAAGGGAAACAAACAAACAAAAGGTATAAATACTTTTAACTTCCTCCGAACTGCTCCCTCTCTTTTTGCTTCTCACCGATGGATTGGACAAAGAGGGGGTTTAGAGGGGGTTTTAGGGTGAAGCCCGTGGCTGTTGCTCTGTCCGTGTAAGCACAGCTCTTCAGCAAACTCCCCTCAACTGCCAGCTGTTCCTTGAGGGGATGAACAGTGCAAAGGCGAGAGCCGTGTGAGGAGCAGAGGTGAGACAGGGTGGTTGTGAGATGCTCACACTGTCAGCCTATAACTCCAGTCTTGGCAATGGTGAAAACTAAAGGGAGTGAGACTGAACTGTAACATGGACTGGTGTTCTACAACTGCCTATACTTGAGAGTATTGTCATACACCTTCCCAAGGCATATTGTAGAATCGTTAAGGTTGGAAAATACCTCTAAAATCAACAAGTCAACCCATCACTAATCAACAAATCATCAATCCACTACCATGCCCACTGAACCATAATTAGTAGTGAGTGTTTTCACACATCCTCTCCATCACTGTCCTGAAAAAGCCAGATTCATTTTATTAATTTTCGTAGGGATTGTAAATGAAGCTTAAACCAGTTCTGGTCAATGAACAAAGAAACCTCGAAAGGAAGGAAGTGCTCAGTGGTGTATCTATATGACAAATGACAGTAATAGCTAAATAATGGCAGTGGTCTGAGTAAAGCCTTTGGAGTCAGTAACCCAGAAAACCATAGCCAAGATGTGTTTGGCCCTTGATTCGTGATGTCACCAGTGCCTCTAAACATTATATTAATGGTCAAAGTGCTAGATCCTGCTTTTTCCTAATGTGCTCAGAGTACCTGGATGGCTTCCCAAGTGTAAGTACTGTAATGTCTCTGTGCCTTATCTGCAAACTAAGAGATGGATTTACAGTCATCATGTTCAAAACTTACTTTAAAGGCCAGTTTGTGCTTGAGTGGATAAATTAGTGATTTGACTTTTCTGGGGTAACAGCTCAGGTGTCAAACCAATGCATATTGTGGTTCCATTCCAGCCCAAGTTCAGCAGAATTTGGGAGCGATGACTGAGGTTTGGGTTTGGTTTCAGGGAAAACTGACACCTCAGTCAACTTCCTGTTTCGGGGTCCTTTAGTTCCTCGTTACTAGTAGCTCCTGAGTGCTGAGGTTCATTCACAGGTAGCGTCCTGCGCTCAGGGATATCTAGACCTCATTTTCTAGGAAATGGGCTGTGGCTGAAGGTGATCTGCTTGCAATTCAGAGGCAGCTTTGATGGTTGCCCTCTTCTAAGTGCTCTTATTGCTGCTTTCCTCCATCACTGGCATTTAGTAAGATTAGTATGGCATTTTCCTGTGTGGTTTTCCCTCTTTCAGATTTTGGAAGTGATAACCTCTCTATTTCTTGTCTTTCTGCTGCAGTTTGCACTTTGTGCCTTTCAGTATATTCGGAATGTTAACACTGAGCCTTAAGCTCCTAATCCTTCTGTCGGCAAAATGATATCTGAACTATACTGAGGCTTTTGTACAGCACTCATTTTTACAACATTGTTAGGCACATAATTAGAGTCTTTAAAGAAAGAAATTGCTTCAGTAAATGTTCCTGGCATGACTTTGTGCAGACTGGAAAATCTGAGACATGCCAAAACTTGGGAGCTTTTCTTGGCTTGGTTCAGTAATAGTCACAAGAGCAATAGAGAGTGAACTGTACTGCTCAGATGGAAGCCAGCCACTAGCTTCAGACAGCCCTTTTTATCTTCCTTCCTGTGTCATACTCTCTATGAGGTATCTGTTCACTCATATTAACGGGGATGCTACAGAGGTGAAGTTTCTTATATTCTGGGACTTACTGAGGTGGATAGAGTGATTCTTGGGAAGCATCCATTGCCATAGAGGAAAAGGGAGAGGCTCAAAATGTCTGATGGATGTATGAAAAGTTAAGCAGTTGTTCATATCTTGCTGCAGTAAGTTACCTACTTACTGCTGTATAGTCCAGCTGCTGTTTGTTTGACTGTTAGTGGGGTCTGAAGGGTGATGTGAGGAAATACTACCACTCTAATTATGCCAGCATTGTTATGTGTCCTCCCAGAATATTTGGCTCAAAATAAGTGAGGAGTTTTCTTTTTTTCATTTTTTACTTGAACCTGATTCAGAATCGTGAAGAAAGTTGGCTTTGCCATGAATTTTTGTATATTAGCAAAGAGGCTTATGCCAACATGAGTGTGCATGCTGAGGACAGAAGTCCTTTCCTGAATCCAGCCTTGCCAGGAGGAGAGATCAGTGCCCCGGCCTGCTCTCTGCCATTCAGATTGATCTTTGGAACCTGTAGCAGTTCTCTTGAACTATCTTTTACCCATTTCTGGAAAAATGAGCCATTCTTTGTCAAGAGTTATGTAAACAGTTTAATCTGATTTTGTCTCATCTTGGCTAAGAAGGGCTAGAGGCTCTCCTCTTGCAAGGAGATCTACTGACAGATCTTAGGGGACCATAACCCTCAAAGCAACAGCAATGACAAGCATCTGGAGGCAGATTTATAGCCTTTTCTAATAGCGCAGTGTCCACATCTGTTGTAGCCCTAGGATTGTTTTCTTTTTAACACTTCACCTCCTTTTCCCTCACTGTCATTTTTCCATGTGATAAGCTGAAAAGGGATGTTATGGGAGGGAGAAGAAACAAATGTTTTGGTAAATTCTATTTGTTTAACTCCCTCCTCTCAATATCACTTGACTGCTTTTACATGTAGGGAGAGCAACACTCAGCTGCTTCCAAGACCTGTGCCCGTTTTGCCAGCAGAATGCTAGTGTGTCCCAGGGGAGAGAAAAACTGGGAATTCAGCTGGTCTGCATAAAACCTAGTGTATTTCCTCCTACTGGGCTGGTGCCATCACCTTTATCAACTTGCTTTGGTTGAACTTTTCTCGTGTTTTTGCAGTCAGAAAAACTAGAAACTGCTACCTTAATAAATGAAGCTGAATATAGGAAAGCTGGGATCCTGGCATAATTGCTTAGCTGGCCCGAAGCCGTAATTTTAGGAAGAGTCCATTTGACTTTGAAATTAAGTGATGTGGACTTTGTGGATAGTTCAGTCCTCTTCTTACTGATACTTTGTCTGTAGCAGTGGAAAGAAAAGACACCACTATGCCAATCACTTGGGTTACTCAGGCTGTTTTTAATATTCGCTGGCTCCATGCAATACAACTCAGCAGTCATGTGGAACTCACTACTGTAATAAAACTGGCTTCCCAGGCACATCTTTGGTGGAAGGAAAAATCAGATCCATTTTTCTCCTTGAGATGGTTTTGGAGTGATAGACATCTTCCTCCTTGAAATCCTGCCCTTAAATGCCAGACCAGGCATTGCTGGAGGTTTGCCTTAAAGCAGTAAGGATGTTTTAAATGGGGAGGCAGGGATAAAGAGTTTCTGCCCTGGGCACAGACTTATCTGAGCAAAGCCTGTTTTTTAAGGTTTGTTCTGTGCCACACATAGATGCTCCTGGCACTCTGATGCCGCTTCTTGGATGGAGCAAATTTGTGCAAACATGCTGTAGCTGACTGAATGACTTTATCTGCCAGAGTGCAAATTCCTTGCCAGTAATTAACAGGGGGCTGCTATTGGGGGCTGCCTGGGAGGCAGCTCTGCTCCCAGCACAGAAGGACGGGACTGGCTGAGAGTCTCCTGTTGCATTTTCCAGCCGCTGTTATTGGTACAGCTGCTTATTCATGAGGAGGCACCGAGGTAGCTTTGATCTTTCTTGGGTGGTGTTACATGAGCCTGGGGAATGCTTCTCTGTGTAGAGAAGAGAGTTGTCACAAATCTCAGCCAGATGTGTCTTTCTGGCTCACAAGACTCTCTTTAACCAGGCTGAGTTTTTTGCCTGTGAGTTAGATGAGGTTGGTTCCTAGATGAAGTTGGTTTCTAGATATGCCTTAGTTAGCTGGGTTGTATCTGTCTTTGCAGAGGGAGATCACTTTCTGCTGTTCTGCCATGAGCTAATCTGTGAATAACCAGCATGCATTCAGAAAGATTTATCCTTCACAGCATTGTCATCAGTTCATCAGTAGCAAAGAGCAGCCTGTTACTATGCTGTGAGGCACAGTTCCTTTCAGAGCTCTGTCTGGGTGGCAGTCATGGAGTTATCTACATCTTGAATTTTCCAGAGGTTGTAGATTTTGCCACAGCTAGTGTGCTGTTAGATGTGAGCTGCTTAGAGCTGGGGCTTATTCATTCTCGACTGTGGGGCTCTGCTTGCAGTTCCTGGGCATTGCAGCAGTAAATAAACAACTGGCAAATAAGCAGGCCTGAAGGCTTGGGTGCTGTGTTAAAGCACAGATAACTGTAGCATGAACATTTTCTTACTGCTTGCTGTCAAGTGTGCTCCAGTTCTGATCTGAAGACACCACCCAGTAGTAGTGAGTGACCATGTCCCTTCTCTGCCATGCAAACTGACTACCTGGAAATTAAGTTTATAAGTTCCTGTGAAATCTTATTGCTTGCTTTATGCCTTATCTCTCCCACTTCTTTGTACCTTTTAATTTCCATATTGAGCCTGTGGTTGCTTGGGGCAGTAGATTACACACAGGTCACCTCTGAAAGATGATGAAGAAAAGCAAGCTTGAGCTCCAGTCTGCGTGTCTGGAATTTCTTGAGACTCTTGCATCTTTTTTTTGGAGTGCATCAAGTGGCCCATAACCTGGAAACAATTTGGAACTTCTCTTGTACCAACACATTTGGAAAGAACAAGGGGTTAGAGGTGGGTGACTGGAGAAGGCTTTGGTATCTCATTAGCTCAGCTGTAGGTGGATCCCACATTTCCACTGTTTAACAGCTAAGCAAATATTTTGGCGGAAGAAAGTAAACACTTGAGGATTGGAATCTGTTTTGGTTTTTTTTTTTTTTTTTGTGTCCCTCAGAAAAGAGTGCCAGTTCTCCTGTGCTTCTGAGGAAAATACCCAATGCACCAGAAGGTTGAGGGGCAAGACTTGTTGAAACTGATGTCATTCATCTCTGTATGGACATTGCAAGATGGCTCTCTGTACAGCATTTGCCTTGGCTCTAATCCTCAAATACTGTACTGCTTTATAATGGACCCCAGTGTAACCAGCTTTTCTGGTTGCTAATTCTCCTTTAGCCTTCCCTCCTTTCATTCTGTTATATGGCAGTGAAACCATAAGCATATGATTTGGGACTTATTTTTCATCTGGTTGTATCTCTGCCGAGGACCTTGCTGTGCAAAGAGCAGCAAAACAGTTTGCAGGAACAGTGGAGAGAAACAGGTAAAAACACTGGGATGAATCATCTGGATTTCATTAGTAGGAGAGGATTTGCACACCTTACGCTCCAAGCATAGAATGACTGTTTGTCACCCACTGCTGGTTGACTTTAGGCAGTACATGTTCCTCTTGATCCCATCCCTGTTCCTTGCCCAGAGCCAAGAGACCTTGAGAATATGGGTGCTGATGGAGCTTCCCATATTTAGTCAGCTTTTCCCCCACAATGAAAGCTTTCAGGAAATAGTTGGAAACATCCATTGCAACAGAGGGAAAGGGAGAGGCTTGCAATACCTAATGACTACGTTAAAAATTAATCCATTGTTTGTATCCTGCTGGAGTAAGTTACCTGGTTAGCACTGGACGTCTACAGTTGCTGTTTGACTATGTTCATGAGTCCTCTGTCCATAGCCAGAAACAATTCTTTGTTTACCTGCGAGGAGACCTAGGGAGATCTAGGAAGGACTTTTTGCAGAGGTACCTGTGACAGGAGTAAGACTCAAGCCTGAAATGGTCTCAACTTTTCCAAGTCAGAGGAGGAGAGAATAGGATATTAAATCTTGGATAAGAAGGAAGCAAGAATGGGGTGACAGGGATGGGCTGGCAAAAGCACCTGTCCCTGATGGAAATACATATTTTTCCTAATGCAGGTGGACTGGGTGTGCCTTCTGCCAGAAGAAATGCTACCTTTGGACACTCATTGTTACTGGGGTGCCAGGATGAGACATTTGGGGGCTTGACCATTAGAGGGGCAGAACAAAGAGTTTCTGTCCACCCAGTGGAACAGATGGAAGAGTGAGCCTTTGGTAGGAACTGACTAGTTGCCAGGTTGGCCTTTAGCGCTCCAGTGTCCAAGTACGGTTTTCCTGGCAGAGTTCTGTTGCTGTTTTACTGACAAAGAATTGATCTGGAGGGTGCTGTCTGTGGAATGGGGGTGGGGGGGCCTCTGAGCTAGAGCAGCCCCTGCTATTTAAGTGCTGGTAATTGTAGCCTGGAGCCAAAACCTTTCCTTCTGCATGACGTAAGTCTTTGCATATGTACTCCTTGCTGCTCTGGGACTTTATTTTCCCTCCTGCGTTTTGGCCACATTCTCATGTTTATGTTAGAGGAAGCTTAAGTATGAGAGATTGGAATTGTTGTCTCATTTCCTATATGTAGGAGGAAGTGTTTTTCCTCAGGGAATTTTTGCTATGTCTGGATCAGTTTTGTTGCCTGGGTGAATAAAATTCCTCAGGGATAACCAAAAAGGTTGTGGCCTGACTCTGATCTGCAGCTCAGGCATTCACACTCGGGGCTCTCAAGATTAAGGTGGCAGGGGACCAGGCATTCATGTCAAAGGCATTGCCTTCAACTTGGCAGAAAAGCTGCAGTATCCCCGTATGAGGACACCATACTTGCTCTGTGTGATGTGAGCTCTGGGATTTTCCAGCTCCAAGATCACAAATGTCACATGAGGAGCATCAGCCTAATCTTCAGGCACTGCTCTCCTCCTTCAGTTGCCCTGCAGATGGAGAATGGAGAAGTCAGGCTGCAACAGAGGCTCCGTTTCTCATGAAGCTGTATTTCTTGTGTCCCCAGGGCTGGTGTCTAGACCCGTTTGTAGATGATATGTAAGGGTAAAGGAGGAGTACATTTTTCAACTGCCTAATTTATACCCAGCCCATAGTTAAAGGGTGAGCCTCTTTGCCCTTCCCATGACCAGAGCTGAGCAGGTGGCCTGTAATATCCCTGGCAAGGAGTGCTCCCATGGACATGTTCCTGTGTGATATACTCTAGGGAATGCTGCTTTAGCAAAGGGATTGGATTTAGATGATTTTCAGAGGTTACTTCAAAGCCCTACCATTCTGTCATTCTGTGTCTTACTGCAGGATTGAGGCTACAGTGTGGCTGGTGTTATGTGTTGGTGGCTGCTTGCAGTGCCTCCTTGGTCACATCAGTTGCTGAGCTGTGGGTGGGATGGTGTGACCAGCCCTGCCTAGCTGAAAGGAGCACTTTAAAGAGAGAGAGAGGCATGTCCTCAGGCTTTGTTCACCTGAGATGTGTGTGGGGGAAGATGCATGCACACTTGCAGGATGATTATCTGCAGCCTGTGTGTTTCACCAAGCTTTTCAGAGGGGCTAGTGACAAACACAATAATGCTTTTCAAGGTCAGCCAAAGCATCCACCTTTAGACAAGCAGACTGTTTCTTCTATAGGATATTGCTGCATGCCCTGGGATTACTAGCTGGTTGTACAAACCTCAGCCATTAGCGTCTTCTCAAATCCATTTTTTCACATTCCTGATATGTGATGCCCCCTTCCTGTCCCATGACTAATGATACCATGCTCTGGAGTATCTCAGTCGGCATGTTTATCTTCATGGTCTTATTCTATAAGGGAGCAGAACATTAATCCTTTTATTCTGTCCCAAGAGTCCTAGGTACACTCCTGTGTTCAATGATAATTAGTGCCTCTCTTATGCAGTTTTCTCCACCATGTACACACAACCCATTCATGGGGTCTCTCAGCTCTGTGCTTAGTCCACCTCTTTTAAAATTCTTGTAGGTCCCTTCCTCCTGTCAAAGCAGAACATTTTTCCCTAGCTGCCTAGAGAAACAGAGCTCTATGTGATCTTATTCTCTATTTGTTAGTACCTTTCGAACTTTTAAACCCAAGAGCCAGTTTTCATTGATGGTTAGTGAAGCATGTTCATTCCCTACAAGATACTAGATTCCTCTAAGTTTGGTAAAAATAGAGGTAGAGTTGCAGTAGTTACTGCCCTACCTAAGGGAGAAGCCCCAGCATGAGATCAGCTTTTACTACAGACCAGAGAAGTATTTTATGAGTATTCCCCTTTTATTGTAGTTTATACCTCCTCACCACCAAATGCGGTCAGTCTCGAGACAGGATCTGTGGGAAGCAGCTTGTAGAACAGCTTGTTGTTTGGCTTTGCCCTTTATGGTTTGACCTCCTCTCTTTGCAGCTTAAAGCTGAATACAGTCCTCCAGAAGGAAACTGTGCTGAAGCGTGGTTAATCACAGGTTACAGAACGTGGTTTGTTATACTTGGTGTGCATCTACACGCACACAGAGCCACCTTACTCAGCCCTGTTGCAGAGTAACTTGCCAATACCTCCTACAACCTAGACCTGAGATGGGAAAGTGGAGGAAAATGCAGCAAAATTTGCAATGACTGTGGATTATTTGGGGATTTTGGATTGTGCTGGGTGAGTGCTGAGTCTCACTGTGTTACGTGAATAGCCTGAAACGGCACAGTGTATACGCACTGCTGGGCCACTCCTAACTTTGTCCACGTGAAAACCAAAAGCGATGGGAGAACAGCTGGGCATTAATACCTCCTCACAAATCACTGCCAGGCTCTCCTGCAGTGCAGCAGCATGGATCCAGACACTGGACTGAGTTAGGCCATCCTGGCTGCAGATGCAAGGTCAAGAGTAAACCAGCATTAAACACAGACAACTGTTGTCGGGGTTTTGTTTATATTTTTTTGCTGTGGAGTTTTGACAGTGGAGAGACTAAAGGGGACTCTGAGCACATGTGGTTCAAACAATCTCAGAACTTGTAGGCATCAAGATACTCTTCTCCAGACCTATTTGTTCTCAGTCATCATTATGCTGTGATTTGTAGGTAGGCTTTGGGCAAGACACCTAATTCCTGTAAGCTGCAGTATTCATGGAATCATTTTGGTTGGAAAAGGCCTTTAAGATGATCAAGTCCAAGCTTTATCTAACTACCAAGTCTGGTGCTAAACCATGTCTGTCAGCAGCACAGCTCTGTCTTTGAAACACTTCCAGGGATGGGGATTCAACCACCTTCCTGGGGAGCTTATTGCAGTGTTAGCGAACCACATCTCTAAAATAAGGGTAATGATGTTGCTGTGCCTCTCAGAAGGGGTTATGAAACCAAATGTGTTGCTGTTAAAAAAAGTTTAAAAGCTCTCATGTAGAAGGTGCAGCAGGCACTGGAGAGGGTCATTACACTTATCAACAACCATGAAATGTAAGATGAAATGTAAACCAGGATTGCTATGTGATGCAGCCATTTCTTGACAGGCACTAAAGATGTGCATAAAGGGCTTGTATGGGCCACATTTAAGGTGTAAGCTGATGACCCACTGATGGAAAAGAAGAGATGGTTGAATGTTTTTATGGAGCCAGAGAGAGGAAGGGCATAGTGTGGGAGAACTGGCATGTATTGCAGTAGGTATTGCAGTTCTGGAGTGTGTTTGCTCTTGGAGGGGAGGAACAAGCATCTCTCCAGCCATTTGTAGCTCAGAGGAGACAAGCTGGAAATGTGCTTTAAGGGAAATGTGTATTTGACGTTGTGGCAATGTAGATTTATTTTCCTGTGAGCTGCATGTTATAGTTAAGTAGAGAATCTTACACTGCACATAGTTGCTTTCCCCAACAGGTCTGTCAAAGGTTGATAAGGGAAACAAGATGGGGTAGCAATTTCTATTGGTTGTCATGGTAACTAATGGAAATTACTTTTTTGTGATCTATATGTCATGTATGAAGATGTTTGTTAAAGCAACTAGGAAACATTCTCTCTTGCTCTTTTTTCTTTCATTAACATTTTAACTGTTGACTTCTGGTCTTAAAATGTACATTATTCACAGAATTTTTCTAGGGAGACTATACAGAGTTTTGGAGTGTTTTAAGGATTACACTGGGGATGAACTTCTGGAGTAGGCAGCTGCTGGGCAGTTCTGTGTGCTGAGGCCATTTCCCACCCAAAGGCCTTCTGCAAGACACCCATGTGAATGTTTACTCACCAAGAAGCTTAAAAGTTGGCACCCAAGATTACAAGTAGCCTGTTTCCCATGTAGATGGCAAGCAAATGATTACCCGCTGTGACATTAAAGATGAATGAAAGGCAGATGGTAATGCATTTTTTTTTTTTTTTGGTTGCTGGCATAGCAATGTTAAGGAGCTTGGAGAATTTCAGTTTAAGAGATGTGGATGAAACATAATGCATTGTTATGACTATTTCATGTACACATTAGCATGTCTTGTCACTGAAAGTATGGCTGTCTACCAACTCCACTGATACTAAAAGGGATGGTTTTCCCTATAGATTAGTATATAGTGAGGCCAGAAGGAGCTATTGTGCTTTACTACTTCTGCTGTCTTGTATAATACAACCCATGTTATCCAACTCTTTGATTAATTCCAGTTGCTCTGGATTCTAAAGTGTCTGAAGAAACATCTAGCCTTGATTAAGTAATTACCACAGGTGGAAAATACCACTGTGTTTGGTATGTTGCTGCAGTGGTTAATTATGCACATGCTGGTACACCTCATTTCTGGCTTGCATTTGTCTAGTTTTGACCTCCAGATGCTGAATATTGAGCTTAATCCACTAAACAGAAGAGGTTTTTAGCGCCACACATCTGTGTGTTCCCCACCATTGTAACCGTGGTCTGTGACAAGGACTGCTCCCAGTCTTGTCTTTGGAAAACTAAGCACTGTGAACTCCTTGAGCTGTCCCCTGTTAAAAAGTATGTTTCCTAATCTCTTGGCTCAGTACTGAGTCTCCACACATTGCATCCCCTTTCCTAGTCTGCTGGCATTCCTTTGTTGTGTGATGACAGGGCATCTCTGTGCATTGTTACCATGAATCTGTAGACTCAAACTCTGGGGGGGGAAAAAAAAAAAAAAAAAAAAAAAAAGACAATACCAGCCCAAATTAGGAGCCAGCTAGGAGGGGAGCACTGCTAAGTCTTATCCTCACCAAAAAGGAGGGTCTGGTTGAAACAGTGAAGGTTGAGGGCAGCCTTGCCCTTAGTGATCATAAGATGGTGGAGTTCAAGATCTTGCCTGGTAGGAACAGGATATCAAGCAGGACTATGGCCCTGGATTTCAGGAGGGCAAACTTTGGCCTTTTCAAGCAATTGCTGGGTGAAATCTCATGGGACAGGGTACTAGAAGGCAGAGGAGCTCATGATAGTTGGTTAACATTTAAGGACCTCTTCTTCCAAGCTCAAGATCAGTGCATCCCAGCAAGCAGGAAACAGAAAGGGAGCCAGGAGATCTGCGTGGTTAAGTAAGGAACTGCTAAGCGAAGTTAAGTGGAAGAAGAGTGTCTACAGATCATGGAAGGAGGGGCTGACCACCTCAGAGGAGTATAGGACTGTTGTCAGAGGATGTAGGAAAATAACTAAGAAGGCTAAGGCCTCGTTAGAACTCAACCTTTCAAGGGAGGTCAAGGATAACAAAAAGGGCTTATTCAAATACATTACAGGAAAAGCTAATGTTAGAGGCAATGCAGGCCCTCTGCTGAATGAAGAGGGTGCCTTGGTGACAGAGGACACAAAGAAGGCAGAGTTACTAAATGCCTTCTTTGTCTCTGTCTGTACTACTGGAGACTGTCCTCAGGAGCCCCTGAGACACCAGAGGAAAGCATGACAAAGGAGTCTTCCCTGGGTGATGAGGACTGAGTTACGGAACAGTTGAGTAATCTGGACATCCATAAGTCCATGGGACCCAATGGCATGCATCCATGGGTGCTGAGGGAGCTGGCAGAGGTCATTGCCAGGCCTCTCTCTACCATCTTCAGTAAGTCATGGCAGACAGGAGAGGTGCCTGGGGACTGGAGGGGGGCAAACACCACTCCAGTCTTCAAAAAGTGTAAGAAGGAGGAGGACTCAGGCAACTATAGATTGGTCAGCCTCACCTCTGTCCCTTGAAAGGTAAGGGAGCAGCTTACCCTCGGTGCTGTCCTTAGGCATATGAAGAACAGTGGGGTCATTAGGAGCAGTCAACATGATCTTACCAAGGGGAAGTCATGTTTGACCAACCTAATAGCATTTTATGAGGGCATAACCGGGTGGATAGGTGATGGTAGAGCAGTGTATGTGGTTTATCTTGACTTCAGTAAAGCATTTGACACTGTCTCCCACAGCATCCTTCTGGCTAAACTGAGGCAGTGTGGTCTGGACGTTCAGGTAGTGAGGTGGATTGGGAACTGGTTGAAGGAAAGAAGTCAGAGAGTTGTGGTCAATAGGATGGAGTCTAGTTGGAGGCCTGTAACTAGTGGAGTCCCACAAAGGTCACTACTGGGACCAGTTTGTTCAATATATTCATCAACAACCTGGATGAGGGCACAGAGTGCGCTGACAGCAAGTTTGCTGATGACTCCAAACTGGGTGGAGTGGCTGCAATGCCAGAAGGCTGTGCTGCCATTCAGCAAGACTTGGACAGGCTGGAGGGCTGGGCAGGAAGAAATGTAATGAAATTCAGCAAGGACAACTGTAGAGTCTTGCACCTGGGAAAGAACAACCTCAGGTATCAGTATAGGCTGGGGACTGAGCTGTTGGAAGGCAGCAAAGGGGAAAAGGATTTGGGAATCCTAGTTGATGGAAGGTTGACCATGAGCCAGCAGTGTGCTCTTGTGGCCAGGAGGGGCAATGCCATCCTGGGGTGTATTAGAAGGGTTGTGGCTAGTAGATCAAGAGACGTTTTCCTGCCCCTTCTACTCTGCCCTGGTGACGCCACATCTGGAGTACTGTGTCCAGTTCTGCCCCCCCCAAGTTCAGGAGGGACATAGAACTGCTTGAAAGATTGAAGTGCAGAGCCACAAAGAAGATTAAGGGAATGAAACATCTCTCCTATGAGGAGAGCCTGAGGGAGCTGGGGCTCTTTAGCTTGGAGAAATGGATACTGAGAGGTGACCTCATCAATGTTTATAAATATGTAAAGGGTGAGTCCCAGGAGGCTGGAGCCAGGCTCTACTCGGTGATGCCCAGTGACAGTACAAGGGGCAGTGGGTGGAAGCTGAGGCATAGGAAGTTTCATGTAAACATGAGGAGGATTTTTTTCCCAGTGAAGGTGACAGAACACTGGAACAGGCTGCCCAGGGGGGTTGTGGAGTCTCCCTCTCTGGAGATACTCAAAGCCCACCTGGACATGTTCCTGCATGATCTGCTATAGATGATCCTGCTCTGGCAGAGGGATTGGACTGCATGAGCTTTCAAGGTCCCTTCCAGCCCCTGACATTGTGCGATTCTGTAATTTACTATTAGGGAGTGCTGTGCTTTAACCCACACATAATCAGGAAGCATTGCTGGCAAGGTTTTCATACGAGGAGTCTTCCCACATTATGCAAATGTGCTGCTGTCATCACCAGCTAAAAGTCTTTTGAGTTTCCTGTAATACACACTTAAATTAAAGCTCCACATTTAGAATCTCGACTCTACAGATGAGATTTCACTGGACTGGAGGCCAGGGACCGCATGCTCAGAACAGCTCATGCCCCGTAGTAGGCAAAGGGCCATATAGCAACACTTCAGCCAGCTGGAGCCTGTCCTCTGGCAGGCAGCTTCAGTTGAGCCCTGCTAAAGCTTGTACACTGCCCAGCCAGTGCCCTGTCTCTGTGGTTGCGGGGCAGACCAGTTGGCTGCCAGGCTCATGGGCCAGTTTAAGTGCACAGGCTCTTGGAGCTAACACAGTGTGCTAATGCATTAGGCATGGTAGTGAGGAAATGCATGGGCTCTTGCATGGCTACACTTAAGAGCAGTGATAGTTTGCAGAAATGGGACTGGAGAGCTTTTACTACTGATGTTGGTGAGCATGTCTCTGTGCACTTTTGAGATCCCATGTGAGCACCAGCACATACTGCTGTTGCTCTGATTTGTATTCATTTTCTCATGGCAGAGGCTGGTGGATGAACTAGGCTTTGGTAGGACAGAGAGTTTTCTTTGATATCAGAGGCTGAGTCTATTTCTAGGTGTGACTTTTGATTTACATCCTGGTGAAGGGGGCACAAAGAGCATGCAGACTGTTCCCTTCTAGATAACTCAAGCCATCACCTATGAGCCTGACCTGGATTGGATATAGTTAGAGAGGTGGAGGTAGAGCTGGGTTTCTTACTGTTAATTCCACCCTTCTTAAAATGATCTGTTTCTAACCAAATAACAATATAGGAATTTCTCCCAAGAATAGATCTTGCTTGCTTGCTGTCCCAAGGGCCTGGACTCTCTTACCAGATGTCTTTATAGAGTTTGTCACAGGCTGGGCTGGCTCTTGATTTGGACCTGTGTAATAGTGATTCAGGGATTATGAAAAGTTCCTTGTATAATTTTCACTTTCCATTTCCAACTTTGTCTTTTAAATACAGGTGTCTGGGGCTTTTTTTCTTCTCTCTGAGAAGGTAGACAACTCTGCATTTGTCATTCTCCAGTCCCTCCCAGTTCATAGCTTGGGAAGACTGAGTGGGATAGAGTGAAGTTTTGTGCTTTCATAGCTTTAAGGTATCTTCCTGCAAGGCAGACATGCAAACTAAAGCTCGTGTACTTTCTCTGTGGGTAGGCTAGATGGAAGTTCTTTTTTTTTTGGTCAATGATGAGAGGTGAGAGGATGTGGTTCCTTCTCCTGAGGTGATGTCTTCACACTGTGTTCTGCTGTGAAGTCAAACCTCATTTTTTAATAGAAGTCTGACGAGCCAACAAAGTCCTGTATTCTTCAGGGCTAGTAGACTAACTTCCCTGCAAGACTAGAGGAGCAATTTCAGAGCAAATCTAAGTGACTCTGCTCACGAACTGCCCTGGAGAAAGGCGAGCACCTACCATGTTGCTTTGTCTTTGTGCTCCCTCTTCGTCCTCTGCCCTGATGCAGCTGAAAACTGACCTTTGCCCCTCGAAAACCCCTACAGTTGATGGGAAGGAGGGGGAACATAGCTTTTAGTTTTTTATCTTTCACAGAGATGAGAGAAGATGTGGTAAAGCAGAGCAAAGGGAGGAGAAAGGAAGTAACCTTCCATCCCTTGCTGCTGACCTCTGCTCCTGTGAGTGATGCCCCTTTTCTAGCTGCATTCATGGGTTTTTTGAGATGCTGGAAGGTGTTAAAGCTTCTTCAAAGAAGCTGAACCAGTGTGGAGGAGTACAACCAAACAGGCTCCTTCTCCAGTTCCCATTCTGCTGAGAGGAAATCACAGAATCAGAGAATATTAAGGGCTGGAAGGGACCTCGAAAGATCATCCAGTCCATCCGCCCTGCCAGAGCAGGATCGCCTATACCAGATCACACTGGATTGCATCCAGGCAGGTCTTGAGTATCTCCTGAGACAGAGAGACTCCACAAACCCCCTGGGCAACCTGTTCCCAGTGTTCTGTCACCCTCACGGCAAAGAAATGTGGTAGGATCAAGGGAAACTTTTGGCAGCTCTGGCTGGCAGACAGGCTCCAGAGTGCACTAGGCGGTAGACTCAAAAACACAGGGCACCACCGCAACAGGAGGGATGCTTCTGCATCCATCAGCTTCATTCTGTGTGAGGAAGACTTTGTGTCCTCACTCATACTTGTGCTGTTGGTGGGGAGGGTAGTGTCATGGACTGACTGTGGTTGTTGTTGAAGGGATTGGGGATATGCTTACCTGGTAGGACTTTCAAGACCCAGTTTTGCTTCACACAGACTTCCTTTGTGGTACTGTGAAGACCACTGAAACCCAGGGTTTTGAAAACATAATATATCTAAAGTTTACAGAGAACAATTGAGTTAATCTCTTAAATGATGATGTAGGCCAGGGCCCAAGTACTACAGGGTGGATGCTTTGGTAGAACACTGATCCTGTATGGGTGCATAAGATTCCTAAGGGAAGCTTTCCAGCTGATGATAGTATTTACATAATAATTCAGTGCAGCTCATGCCCATCTTCAGAAAGCAGTTATCTGATAGAGCAACTGCAGAATTTATGTAGTGCAATCTCTACTTTCAGACCTAGGGCCGTTCATTTAGCAGCAGGTGTTCACACAGTCAGTACCAGGAGTTCCCAAATCTGTTCCTTTCAGTCTCTGTCCCATCCAGCAGTGTTATGTGTTCCTAAAAGGTTGTTGAAAGCATCAGGATGTCTTGGGGAGGGGAGTCTGTATGTACACTGTTATTTTTTATAGGATTTAGCTGTTAAAAGACAGGCACACTGTGTGCTGCTGGCTGCTATCCCAGCACTAATATAGTCTCACCTCTCTGCAGTTCCGTGATTTCTGATGGGGAAGGAGGGAGGAAGTGGGGAAATTACAATGCCTTGGCTCAAATGTGGGTGCAAAACTTGGGTAAGATGAAGAAAAACAGTGAGGTCCATGCATGGAGGATGCAGACGTAAAGCATATGTCTCGTGGACTGTTGCTTAGTGTGTTTGAAAAGGGGAAGAAATGTCAAGATTTAATGGGACATTGATGTGACCGAAGAAACAGCCTTCCTGTGGCAGGGCTGTGCTGACATCCAAGCGTCTTGGAAGATATGAGGCTCATGAAAGTCAGTCGTGCTTTGGTACAACAAAAGATTTGAAGGATTAAACTTGGGCAGATAAAGTGCTTTGTCACTGGATATCTGCTCCATTCTTTGGCTAAAATCGCAGTCATGCAGCAGGGATGACAGGACAGGTCACAAAGCCTGTCTTAAATTGCTTATGGCACAAAGTACATTGACAGCTGAACTTTGGTCAGCTTTACTGTGGTGAATAACGCAGTGAGCTGCACCATATCATGAACTGCTTTACAACTGGTCTGGGTACTTCTCCTGTAGAACAAGGATGGGCAAATGTGATGCCCATCTACAAGAAAGGCTCAAAGCAGGATCTGGAGAATTGTAGACCTGTCGATTTGACCGTGGTGCCAGGGAAGGTCATGGAGCAGATCATCTTGAGTGCAATCATGTAGCATATGCAGGGCAACCAGGTGATCAGACCCAGCCAGCATGAGTTCATGAAGGGCAGGTCCTGCTTGACAAACCTGATCTCTTTCTACAAGGTGACTTGCTTAGGGCATGAGGGAAAGGCTGTCTTATTTACCTAGACTTTAGCAAAGCCTTGGACATTGCCTCTCACGGCATCCTCATGGAGAAAGTGGCTGCTCATGGCTTGGATGGTGGATGATTCACTGGGTAAAATCCTGTCTGGATAGCTGAGCCCAAAGAATGGCAATGAATGGAATTAAATCCAGCTGGTGGCCAATCACAAGTGGTGTTCCCCAGGGGCTCAGTTTTGGGGCCAGTTGTCTTTAACATCTTTATCAATTATCTGGATGAGGGGATTGAGAGCACCCTCAGTAAGCTTGCAGATGATACTAAGCTAGGAGAGAGTGTTGATCTGCTTGAGAGTAGGAAAGGATCTGGATGGGGTGGATCAGTGGGCTGAGGCCAGTGGGATGAGGATGAACAAAGCCAAGTGCCTGGTCCTCCACTTGGGTCACAACAACCTCATGCAATACAGCTTTCCAGTCACTCTGCCCCAAGCCTAGCAGAGAAAGACCTGGGAGTGTTGATCAAGAGCTACCTGAACATAAGCCCAAGTGTGCTCAGGTGGCTAAGAAAGCGAACAGCATCCTGGGCTCTATCTGGAATAGTGTGGCCATCAGGAGTAGAGAGATGATGGTGCCTTTGTACTCAAGCACTGGTAAGGCCACATCTCAGAACTACTGGATTCATTTTGGGGCCCTCACTTCAAGAAGGGCATAGAGGTGCTGGAGAAGGTCTAGAGGAGGGCAACAAAGCTGGTGAAGGGTCTGGAGAACAGGTCTTGTGAGGAGTACCTGAGGGAACTGGGGTTGTTTAGTCTGGAGAAAAGGAGGCTTCTCTCTACAACTGCCTGAAAGGAGGTTGGAGTGAGGTGGGGGTTGGTCCCTTCTCCATAGTAACAAGTGACAGGATGAGAGGAAATGGCTTCAAGTTGCTCTAGGGGAGATCTAGATTGGGTATTCGGAAGCTTCTTCACTGCAGAGGTCCTAAGAATAGGCTATACAGGGAGGTGGTTGAATCCCCACCCCAGGAGGTGTTCCAGAGATGCAGAGATGTGGTGCCGAGGGACATGGTTTAGCCTTGGCAGAGGTAGGTAATGGTTGGACTCAATGATTTTAGAGGTCTTTCCCAACAAAACAGTTCTATGGCTCATTTCTGTGACAGGAGAAGGAAGCAGCCACAAGCAGTGGCCCTTGTAGACCAGTGATTTTATTCTGCACCCTGGAGCTGCTGTTGCTCACTGCAACATTTACAGCTGCTTGTGTAAATGATCACTGCTGAGAGTGGGCTTTATGTGCAGATTTCAGAGAGTCAGGGGTACCAAGGGCAAGAGCAGGCAATACCTGCATGGGTAAGGGGTTTGTGCTTCACATGGGAAGTGAGAATTGATGCAAAGGCTCCATGAGTGACAACCTCTTACAGATACCACAGATATGGTAGACACTCATGTTCACTCTAAGATACTTAGTCCCTCCTTTGGTCAGGGCTGTTGTCTTCTGAATTATGACACCTGAGTCACTCCAGTGTGCTGAGTGCTAGAGAGGCATACAGGCATACAGCCAGCAGCTGGATTTGCGTAAGCTGTGATAAAGATATGTATTGTGATTCCTGTAAATCTTTCCTTGCAGGCTAAGGTTATTTACCTGCTCTTACTTTTGCCATAGGCTAAAGGGGCACATGAATACCATTCCTTCAGCTCAGTGAGATAATTTTCTAGAGCTGGTATCTTATGTATGTGTCTGACCTGAAGTGTTTGCACTCACAAGGTCTGGGCATTCAGCAGGGAAGGGACTGGGACAAGCTTTGTGAGTTTTCTCCTAGGAGGGGTATTAGACCTGCAACAATGAGCTTTTAGGGCTGTTCTTTTTTGATAGTGGGTTGTTTGGGTTGTGGATTTTTTTTCTTCATAGAATTGTTTCAGTTGGAAAAGACCTCTAAGATCATCAAGTCAAACCATCAACCCAACACCACCATGGCCATTAAACCATGTCCCAGAGTGCCATGTCCACACATTTCTTTAACACCTCCAGGGACAGTTACTGCACCACCCATCTGGGCAGCCTGTTCCAGTGTCTGTTCTTTCAGCAAGTAAATTTTTCCTGCTATCCAATCTGAACATCCCCTGGCACACTTTCAGACCATTTCCTCTTGCTCTGTCACTTGATAGTAGGGGGAAGAAATTGACCCCCACCTCACTACAACCTGCTTTTAGGTAGTTGTAGAGAGCAGTAAGGTTCATTTGATTCATTTTTTTGTTCGTTTTTTTTTCCCCCAAACTGAGCCAACCCAAATTATTGGGGAGCTGAAGAGTAAGGCTTAGTATCTTCAAAAAAATGAACTAAAAGGCTTTACTTAACACCGAAACATCAGGTTTAATTTCGTGTTCCTGAGCTTTTCGTTGCATGCTACTAGACTTCCAGTAACAGCAAAACCTCAAGGTGGCCTTTATCACCCTACATCTGGTTATTTCAGCTCAACATGTTATAATATCACATGCTAGTTCTGACCTCATGTGAGGTGAAACAGCTTGTGTTATATTTATGTCCTGCAGCTTGCATATTTGTACTATAGCTCTGTTGACCAAGGCAAGCATGACATGCAGTACGTGAGAATAATGTCTGCGCATACACAATGATATGTACTTGAGCAGTTCGTTCTCAGTATTCAAGTCTACCACTGACTTCCTGGTATGCCTAAGTCAAAGCTAGCTCTAGGAGCACATTTCAACAAATGCTTTGGGTGTGTGAATTTCCTGGGTTTTCTTAAATTGTTGCTGAAAAAGAAAACCTATTGTCTCTATCTTAATTTCTTTTGACACATACCATTTTACCACTGAAATCTCTCCTCTGTATAGAAGAGGGTATGGTCACATTAGGTATTGTGAAAAAACACTGCTTATATACTCCAGCTATGTCATTCCAAGAGGCCAGCCCTGGAGATGGGAGGGTAGTGTAAGAAGTGCAGGCCTGAAGGTCAAGAATGCTTTCAGCTTTGTTATACATGGTTCTAGCTGGAAACAATGGAGGATGCTTCTATTCTTTCAGTGGGCTCTGGGCAATCAGGGGCAAGAGCAGTGGTGATAACACCTGCAGAGCTGACTTTATCTTCTGTACCTTACTCTGGGATAAGCAGATAGCCAAACCAGTGTTTCCAACTGCAAAGGATACAGGAAAGAAGCACTGCAGCAATTTCTGTAGAATAAATGTATTCCATAAGGTCTTTAGCCCCTTCATTTGCCCATTTTCTTCTGAGTCTCTTCTAAGCCTTTCACAGCAAGGGAAACATTTTGTTCTGTTCTTGGCTGTTCTTCCCCTCCTTGGGTATGCAGCCACGAGTCTGAGATGTTACTGAAAACCAGTGATCGTCAGCAGTTCAGTCTAGCAGCTGGGCTGTGAACTGTAGTGGCTGAGGTACAAGCCTGTATTTCTTTCTGCTGACTTTATTAGAGGAGTAATAAATTCTGGCTGGCCGACAAGGTGGACAGCCAAGGCTGGCAGACAGCTGTGCAAGCTAATGTCTTAAACTGCTGCCTTTAGATTTGCCAGAGGCTGCCTTCTGAAACCCTTAGTCTGCCTTAGTATTATGTCTATCAGAGTTCTTTTTTTTTTTTTTTTTTTTTTTTTCTTCCCCCCTCTGAAAGTAATGGCAAAAATCCACTTGTCTTCACTGTGGGAGAACCTACTATCCCACACTAGTACCTCCTCTCTCCATCTCAGATTAGCCCCAGCTGTAAAAGAGCTGCTTTACTTTGCACACAGACTCTGCTCATGGTGCAGCACAAGCCTCAACTGTCCTGTGCTTAATTGAAATTGCTAAAGTAGTGTGACCTTCCTTTCAATTACTTGCCACATTCATTAAAAGGGAGATTTTCTCTGTTGAATACCAAAATTGTTCATGCTGCATTAAGCAAGAGAAATTTGCCAAATATTTTATACTTGTTTAACTTAAAATATGTCCAAGCTCACTGTGCTCCCCCAGTCTTTGTTTTGATTCTGACATGAAGCACATAAAACACCAAGTTTTAGCCTGCTGCAGATGTCTCTATGGCATCTATATGGTTCCACAAACAAGGGGATTTGGAGACAAACATGACCTCAGCCATTTCTATATCACAGCCAGCAAAGGAGGAGCATGGCCTTTACTTTGCAGAGCTGAGCACCCAGATCAGAGAGGGTATTTTCAGGCAATGCTAGGCTGGTGCTGCAGGCTGGGTTTCCAGTGAGGCTGAAGGCTTTGCTTTCCCTTCCATATCCCTTAAGCATTTACCAGCGTCAGGCTGTCTAGGGGCACATTCTACTCTGGCCAAAAAAACAAAGGAGATTCGATGATTTTCTCATCATCGATGATTTTCTCGTCAAGGGAGGAAGTTAAAGGGAGGCATGCAGAGATGAATAGGAAAACATCAATCTTCCATAATAGGGGAGGTGGTGGGAGCCCAATCTCTGGAGACATTCAAGGTCAGGCTTGGTAGGGCTCTGAGCAACCTCATCTGGTTGGAGATGTCCTTGCTTATTGCTGGGGGGGGGNGGGGGGGGGGGGGGGGGGGGGGGGGGTGTGGGCTAGGTGACCTTTAAAGGCTCCCAGGAGGACAGGAAGCCAATCTCAAATTATGATCAACGAGGTCAGGTCCAGTTCAAGGAGGAGCAATGGATGGGAACCCTGGTGTTTGAAAGCATTGGTAGGGTTGTGTTTGCAAGTTACATCATAGATACTCTCTATGATTAGGGAGGCCTAGCAAAATTTCATAGTGTCTGGCTTCTTGCTGTTACATGGGAAAACAGAAGCACAGAAAAAAATGTAATCATTAAATGAGCAAGCAAAAAATCCCCACAGAAATAACCTGTCTGTAAGCCAGCTGAGCTGGCTTTGGTAATCGGAGAGCTGTTGTCTGCACAGAGATCTTGGCTTCTACTGCTTCTATAAACGTCCAGGTTTCTGGGTCATTTCCCAAGGTCTGGCACAATCACCTTCACTGTTCAGGGAGGGATGGCTTCTGGACAGGTACTGTTTACTTTTGTATGAGACACTGTCTTGTCATTTGTCTTGCTCCACCACCTTCGTTTTGCCTTGGATGCCCATGTTCCCAAGCTCCAGGACATAAATCTGCCAAGCTGCCACTCCAGCTGCCATGAAAAAATAATTTTTGCTGGAAGATACATGTTGCTTGCATGGCTGCTGCTGCTTGTGTAGTGTGCAAATGGCATTTGGAGGCAGTACCTCGTGCTGGCAAAAATGAGCTGCCCAGAAAGACCTTTGACCTTATAGGAGTGAGAACCACAGAGAGGTACTGCTTTGCTGTTGGGAAGAGACCTGCCACTTATAGTCCTGGGCTCTGGTCACAGTCGGCTTTGCATTCTTCACTCTTCTGTGGTACAAAGCATGTCACGTTTGCTGCATCATCTCTCAGCGTATTAGAGCATTTACGGGTAGCCATCAGATCTCTGTTAGGTTGTAGGCTGCATCTCTTTTACTGTAGGTAAAAACAACCAAATGAAGGCATTGCCTTTGATGCTCTTCATGCTCTGTCTAGAGATGGGGTGGCAATCATTTACTTGATACCACTGAACACATAGGGCTGTGCTTCTCTTTTGAGAAAACATAAAGAAAAAAGCCCCCAACAGTTGTAGGTCAGAGATGAGGTCTGAGCTGCCCACGTGCTTGGCTCTTAGATCCATGGTGCTTGCTTACCAAGTGGCTGAGAGGGATAGGAGTTTCATCAGTGGAGCAGCAGTAGCCAGCCACCTTCACAGGCAAAAGGTTTGTAGTACCTGCACAATCAGAGTTGTGCTAGCACTCAGGCTCTGAGCTGGATCCCATCATTCAGCTGGCTTGACGATGGAACACATAAATGCACAATAGGATCTGCTGCCACAGAGTCCAGGTCCGGGGGTTAGTCGTGTCCTGCCTGCCCTCCCCTCTTTTCTTTTGTCTCTGTCATGTCCTGAGCCTGCCTCTTCTAGTCAAAACGTGCTGATTCAGTTCTCCACCCTCGTACTGTTTGTCCTAAATTACTGTTTTCTTCTGGCATCAGCCCAGCTGGCTTTAATGACCTACAAGGGAGATGCAGTCCCCTGCCTTTCATTTCATTGCTTCATGCTGGACCCCAAGCAAAAGCTGCTTGTGCAGTTTTCTAATCCCAGAAGAGAGCTTGTTTGGTTATCCTGTTCAGATAGTGTTTGGACAAAGTAGTTGGAATCTGTGAGCCATAAGGGAAAGGATTGTTCTTAGCAAGGACTGAAGTTTTAGAAGTAATCAGACACTAGAAAGGTCATTCACTACACATAAACTGGTGATTTCCTCACATGCTTGCCAGTCTTTGAGAGATGTGGATAGCTCCCCACAAGCAGGAGTCACCACACCAATTCTCCCAACAAATGTGAGCTCTTGCAGAGGTATCGAGAACTATTCTGTGTTATGAGCACAACTTCAGCAGTTCCTAAAACATAGACAAAAAAAAACCTTGCTTCGTCATCTTCTTAGAAACCACTGACCTTTTTCTGTTGACACTTAGAAAAGGAAAAATCAGCCTGAGGCAAACACCTGGCTTGGAAAATTACAATCTGAGCAGTTCAATGCTGGCAAAGTTCTCAGCAACAGAAAATATGGTTTCATAATAGGAAGTGTCTGGGTTGCTTTTAAGTGTTCCACCCATAACATGAACTAAGACCCTAACTTCAGTCAGATTTACTTGCTCTCCATTCCTCTCAGGACCTTCAGAGGAGGTCAGGATGTGAAGTACGATGCAAAGCAAATCATAGACTCGTTAAGGTTGGAAAAGACCTCTAAGATGATCAAGTCCAACCATCAATCCAACACCATCATGTCCCATTAAATCGTGTGCTGGAGTACCATCTACACTGTTTTTGAGCACTTCCGGGGTTGGTGATGGATCAGAGCTGCTGTTTCAGATACACAGCTCAGTGCACCTTGCTCTTTTCTAGCTAGAAGGATGTCTTGTAAATACCAGATGTATGGAACGTGATGCCTTTGTCCTGGCCATTAGTAGATTTCCCTGGTGGATTTCATGGTCTTTGACTCCTTGCAGGCTGTTGCAGAGATTCTCCCATGGCTTTGGCAGTGTCTGCATTAATAAATCAAACGTGCACAGAGTTACTGCATGTGAGACCAAGTTGGACAGAATGACTTATAATCTACACTGTTAAACTGTGTCTTATCCCTTACTATGGTGGCTGTGTATGAATTAATTCTTGGTTATTGATGGTCTGTGCTAACCCCCAAATCGTGCCTGAGAACTTGCAGACCACGGAGTGGCCCAGCTCCTGCATGAACAATACATATTCGAGCTCGGGTGCCTGGATTTTTCTGCTGGTGCCTGGCTCTCTTGAATTTCCCAGGCTCTGAGCTTCTGTTCTCTGTGCCCGTTCCAGTATCACCCAGTTCCCTCATTTTTTCTCTGTGGTGTTTAGGAAGAGCTTGTTTTCAGTCATCTGTTGATGGTTTCTCCTGTCAATGACTGAACTTCAGGCACCTTTGATGAACTAGTCTAGATGCTGAGGATTACTGAAATTTGTGTGATACCTTTTATGAATTCATTCTGTTCAGCACTCTACACAATTTCTTTGTGCCCCTGGATTAGAGAGCTTAGCTAGTGCTAATGAGTTTGTAAGAAACATAAATACGGAGACCAGTTTGGCCACAACAACCCTAAGCAGCACTACAGGCTGGGGACAGAGTGGCTGGGGAAGGGGACTTGGGGGTACTGGTAGATAATAGCTAAACATGAGCCAGCAGTGTGCCCAGGAGAGCCAATGACATCCTGGCCTGGATCAGGAACAGTGTGTCCAGTAGGACAAGGGAGGTTATTCTTCCCCTGTACTCAGCACTGGTCAGGCCATACCTTGAGTGCTGTGTCCAGTTCTGGTACCCTCAATTCAAGAGAGATGTTGAGGTGCTGGAATGTGTCCAGAGAAGGGTGATGAAGCTGGTGAGGGGCCTGAAGCACAGCCCTGTGAGGAGAGGCTGAGGGAGCTGGGGGTGTGCAGCCTGGAGAAGAGGAGGGTAAAGGCAGAGCCCACTGCTGTCTACAACTACCTGAAAGGAGGTTGTAGCCAGGGGGGGTTGGTCTCTCTCCCAGGCAACCAGCAACAGAACAAGGGGACACAGTCTCAAGTTGTGCCAGGGGAGGGATAAGCTGGATGTGAGGAAGAAGTTCTTGGCAGAGAGAGTGATTGGCATTGGAGTGGGCTGACCAGGGAGGTGGTGGAGTCGCTGTCCCTGGAGGAGTTCAAGAATAGACTGGATGGGTCTCTTAGTGCCATGGTCTAGTTGATTGACTAGGGCTGGGTGATAGGTTGGCCTGGATGAGCTTGGAGGTCTCTTCTAACCTGATTGATTATGTGATTCTAAGGGTCTTTTAAAGGTCATCTAGTCCAACCCCTCTGCAGTGAGCAGGGACATCCCCAACTAGATCATGTTGCTCAAAGCCCCATCCAGCCTGACCTGGAATGTTTCAAGGGATGGGACATTTAGCACCTCTCCCTGGAGGTGGACCAGCACTGATGAACTGACAGACTATGATGCATGCCATGAAAGAATCTTCAAAAGGTTACGATTTCTAGTTACGAGTGACACAACTGCAAGTAGCATAGAGGCAAAAGCCTGTGTGACTCAGTGATCCACCGTATGGGTGGTGTCCCCATAACAATCTCTTCTGTGTTTCTTGAGCAGCAGAGATCCGTGCAGTAAAATACATCTCATGAAGGCTGCTCTTGTCCTCCAATGTCTTCATGTAAAACTCCTTCACCAGCAGCTCCAGGGACAGTGCTGCATTGCTGAGATGTTTAATACTGTAGAATTTGTCTTGGGGATTTTTTTTTTTTCCATAACAAAGCCATTACACTGTCAAAAGCTTAACTTTCTGCTGCATTAGCCAACAGCCAGCAGAGATCGCTGGGAGAAGAAAGTGCTTAGCTTAACCTAAATTTTTTACTAGCAAGAAAAATGGAATGAAAATAAAATGAATTTATAATGAAATGGATTTATTTCTGGGCTTTCCTATTGTGCTGTTTGCTTTCTTTGAGGGCATTTAGAGCTGATTAGCAGCCCAGAAGACAGAAGTCCATTATTTACTCAAAGAGCAGCCAAGAGTGGAGACACAACAATGCAGCCTCCCTCCCTTTCTCTATTCCATCCTCTGCATCCCTCCTGCATTCCTAAAACAAGCCTCAAGTTTTGTCCTGAAGGGATCATTCTTCATAGCAGAAGGACAAGTAAGTCTGTGTGGTCTGCTGCCTTCTGTTGAAGATGCCAGCAGAGGCAGAGGATTTGCTGGAGTCCGCCAGCTCCTCAGGGTGAGGTCCCTGTGCTGGGAAGGAATGCAGGATGACTTCCTGGACTGCAGGAGGTGAAGACTTGGCATTGGGTATCGGAATGAGTCTGCACTAAAGCAACCTTCTGAGAAGCAGGGTCACAAGGGCTGTGGTCCCACTGAAGAGACTTTGCAAAAGGCTGCACAAAAAGAATTGTTTCTTTCCATTGGAGTTAAAGCTAGGAGAACAAAGTGGGAAAGTCAGATGTGAGCTGGTCCATGCCAGCATCTCTACGCTCCTTCTCCCTCTCTCACAGGAACTGATCCTGAGTTATCCACATGTTCCATCTCTGGGGCACGAACACATCTAAGTGAAGAGATCCCGAGCCTTTGTGGAAATTGTTGCCTGTAGCATGGTGATTTTAATTGCAGGCTCAGTAGCCCCAGTTTATTAGAGAAAGGTTACATTGTGGGGAAAATTCTGCCTTTTGGCTGCCTGTTGAGATACCAGCATGGGTAATACTGGTTATCCTCTAAGCAGTAGGGAACCAAGTTCTGTAGGGAGCTGCTCCCTCTCTGAAACCCAACTGAAGCTGTCTCCTGTTAGGAGCTGTCTTTCTGTTCCTTCCTAAATTAATGCAATCAAGAGCAGATCGCTTCCACTTTTTTTCTCCTCCTTTAATCTTTGTGGCTTGTACAGAGGATTCTTCTTCCCTTGAAGGAACAGGAATTTGGCAGCTGTGACTTACTGTCCTGATTATAATCCTAACTAACCTTGCACTGTAGCAAAAATGCTCAAGAAACTTTTTTCTTTTTGCTCTTCTAGGCATAAAATGATGGTAAGCTGTGTATTTTCACCCTCTGTTTGACCTGCCCCCTAGATTTCCATGACAATGGGAGATGTTTTTGATTTCAGGTTTAGTTAAAAGTGCCGTTGATAACCCATGTTTGATTGTTACTTCTATAAAAGAACATTATCTAAGACAGAGATCTGGTTTTGCTATCTATTTTACTTTCTGGTGGCTGTTTAGTCTGGAGAAGAGAAGACTGAGAGGTGATCTTATCAATGTGTACAAATATCTGAGGGGTAGGAGTCAAATGGATGTCTTTAGTCAGCAGGAATAAGACAAGGAGCAGTGGCTACAAATTGGAACATAGAAGGTTTCACCTGAACATGAGAAACTTCTTTGCATTAAGGGTGACAGAGCACTGGAAGAGGCTGCCCAGAGACGTTGTGGAGTCTCCTTCTCTGGAGACTTTCAAAACTTTCCTGGATGCATTCCTGTGTGAACTACCCTAGGGGATCCTGTCTTGGCAGAGGGGTTGGACTTGATGATCTCTGGAGGTCCCTTCCAACCTCCAGCATTCTGTGATTCTGTGAAAGGCAGGGTGAAGATGTGAAATGGCCAGGGAGGGAAATGTGCTGTTTAAGTTGAGGTGTAGAATTCATTAAGTTAAAGTGTAAAATTCATTCATATTCATGGCAAATTAATATTTATTAATACTGTCATACAGTGAGCCTTGACATCAGGGGAAGGCTCAGACCTGTAAAAGGGATTTTGAAACTAGGCTTTCATTGGGCATATACGAAGAGAGGACTGGTAGCATAGAGATGGACTTGACTCAAGCAGTGCCTCCCAGCCCTGTGTGCTCCCTACGTGTGAATGATCCCATTGGGAGCTTTGCAGTGTCACTCAAAGGCAAATGCTGGCAAAGGCCAGTGTGTTGGGCAAGTAGGCAAGAAAACTAATTGGAACGGGCAGGGAGTAAGGAGACAGAGCTTGGTGGTGAGACAGGACACAATGAAACCTGTCTCTGTTGTTCATTTCACCAGCAAGTCCTGCCACTCAAGTCTTGTGATGATCTTTTTTCAGTCTCCAGGGAGACTCCTCAACAACAAATAAGATTTCCTGATGCCTTTTAGAGAATGTGGCACAGTGTCCAAGTAATCATTGCTTTAAAAAAAAAGAATCCAGAGTAAGTTTCCTGTTGACCAGAAGTGTCAAACCCCCCAAATTCTTACTCCAAAGCATTAGAAAGGATCCAAAGATCATGACTGACTAAATGCCCTTGAGAAAACTGAAGTCTCCAAGCTACAAAGTTATAGGAGTAAAAAAAGGAATCAAGGAGGGGAAAAAGCAATCAGTTTGACAGCACAGGGCAATGAGAGCTGGTGGCTGGTGGAGGAAGTTCAGTGCTAACAGATGATCTTGAAAGAAATTGAATAGCCAGTGGACAACAGGAGAAGTTGTGAATCAGAGAGTCACACTGGAGGAGAGGACTAAGCTGATTACCAGGAACATCTTTACTGGAAACACAACGCTGTAATAATGGTATGAAAGAACACAATGAATGTCCTCTATGGGCTGTTGCCTTTGCTCCTACTCAGGGGTCCTTCATTGAGGACAAGGCTGTAGGTGGGAAGGATTGTGCCAGAGGGATCTGAGGCTCAGCAGTGCAAAATGCAAGAACACTGGTTGCCAAGGGAGTCCTATGGTTTTCTAAGTGGTCTCACCCCTGAGACCTTGGCACACTTCTGGTTTGCTGGCACAAAAAAAATGAGGGCATCAAGATCTTCTTCCAAGACAGAACAAGTTCCACCTCATTTCACACAGAATCACACAGAAACATTCTGTTTGGAAAAGACCCTCAAGATCACCAAGTCCAACTGTTATCTACAAGGTTCACCCTTAAAACATATCCTCAACCAAATTACTTAAACACATCCAGGGCTGGTGACTCCACCACCTCTTTGGGCAGCCCATTCCAATGCCTGACCACTCTTTCTGTGAAAAAATGTTTCCTAATATCCAGTCTAAACCCACCCAGTCTCAGCTTGAGGCCATTCCCTCTTATTCTATCACTATTTACCAGTAAGAAGAGACCAGCAGCAGTCTCTCCACAGCATCCTTCCAGGTAGTTGTGCAGAGCAATGAGGCCTCCCTTCAGCCTCAATTTTTCAAACTAACCATCCCCAGCTGCTTCAGTCACTCTTCATAAGATTTATTCTCCAGGCCCTTCCCCAGCTTCGTTGCCCTCCTCTGCACTCACTCCAGCACCTCCACATCCCTCTTGTAATGAGTTGCCCAAATCTGAACACAATACTCGAGGTGTGGCCTCACCAGAGCTGAGTACAAGGGGACAATCACCTCCCTAACCCTATTTCAGCAAGGTCAAGATATTTCCCTTTGAATCTAGCTGGTTTGGTGGTTTCTCCTCCATCGTATCTGGTGGCTTGTTTTTTTTATAAACAGAAGTGTTTATAATTCCATGTAATAATAATTCCATTATAATTCTTGGTGAGTGAGGGCTGCAGCCCCCAGCCAGGCTCTGAGCTTATCTCTGCCAGAAGCCTATGCCACAGACTGGTGTGATTCTTGAGACTGCCACAGCAAACTCCTGGCAAAACTGGCAGCCCGTGGCTTGGACAGGGGCACTCTGTGCTGGGTTAAGAACTGGCTGGATGGCTGGGCCCAGAGAGTGGTGGTGAATGGAGCCACATCCAGTTGGCAGCCAGTCATGGGCACCCTAGGTGTCCCCTAGGGATCGGTGCTGGGCCCAGTCCTGTTTAATATCTTCATTGATGATGTGGACCAGGGGATTGAGTCCAGCATCAGTAAGTTTGCAGATGACATCAAGTTGGGAGCAAATGTCAATCTGTTAGAAGGTAGAAGTGCTCTGCAGAGGGACCTGGACAGGCTGCACAGATGGGCACAATCCAGTGCCATGAGTTTTAACAAGTTCAATGGCTAGGTTCTGCACTTTGGCCACAACAACCCCATTCAGTGCTGCAGGCTGGGGACAGCGTGGCTGGAGAGCAGCCAGGCAGAGGGACCTGGGGGTACTGGTCAACAGCCAACTGAACATGAGCCAGCAGTATGCCCAAGTGGCCAAGAAGGACAACTGCATCCTGGCCAATATCAGGAATAGTGTGACCAGCATAACCAGGGAAGTTCTTCTGCCCCTGTATTCAGCACTGGTTAGACCACACCTTGAGTACTGTGTCTGTTTCTGGGCCCCTCAATTTAAGAAAGGTGTTGAGGTGCTTGAACATGTCCAGAGAAGGGCAACAAGGCTGGTGAGGGGGCTGGAGCACAGCCCTGCAAGGAGAGGCTGGGGGAGCTGGGGGTGTGCAGCCTGAAGAAGGCTCAGGGGAGACCTTATTGCTGTCTACAACTACCTGAAAGGAGGTTGTAGCCAGGTGGGGGTTGGTCTCTTCTCCCAGGCAATCCGTACAGAACAAGGGGACACAGCCCCAAGCTGCCCAGGGCAGGTTTAGGCTGGATGTTAGGAAGAAGCTCTTCACAGAAAGAGTGATTGGCATTGGAATGGGCTGCCCAGGGAGGTGATGGAGTCACCATCCCTGGAGGTGTTTAAAAGGAGGCTGGATGAGGCACTTGGTGCCATGGTTTAGTTAATTAGAAGGAGTTAGGTGATAGGTTGGACTCGATGATCTCTAAGGTCTTTTCCAACCTGATTAATTCTATGATTCTGAGACCTGCCTTCAGCTCTCCTGAGCTGTGCCTGCTTCACCCTGCCAGAAGGAAAGGGTGGGTTTAGAGGGGTGCAGGAGAGGCCATCATACAGGGACGTTCCGTCTCTTGCTTTGCTGGTTGTGAGGGTTAAGGCAGAGCTCCTGCACTGGTGCCAGAGTTTAAGGGGGAACCACTGGTGGCAACAGTATGGCTGGGCTGAAATTCTGCCAGACTGCTAGCAGGCTCTCCCTTTAACAACGTGATGAGACTGAACTCCACACTGGGACCACAGGCAAGCTTCCCTTCTGTGTTTGAAGCTGGTTTGGCTTGTGCTGGGCAGGGGAGATAAGGTGTATGCAAATAGCCACACTGCAGACTCCCAAGCTCCTGCCAACTGCTCCAGTGTTGCACAAACCCTAAAATTTCTGCCCAAGACCTCAAGTGCTATTTGGATTTCCTCCCTATAGCATAAATTTCACAGTGATGGGCAGTGTCGATTCATGTGCTTGGTTTGGGGCTAGGAGCCACGGAGACAAAAGAGATGAGAAACACATGTTGTTATTAAGCAGATTTGCCTGCTGATAGCATCATGTCCTCTGCATTTTGCACCATGTCTCCTGAAGTCCCTCGTAACCCCTGAGGGAAGCAAGAGAACTACTTTGTTTTCTGCTGGGCTGATTGGGGGGCCCTGAAGGGTTGCTGCTGGCCACAGAGCATAGGGGGTTTGTGCCAAGACCTTGCAGCATACCTGGCAAGTACGGTTTTGCCATCTGGCAGAGCGGCACGCCTCTCCCTGGATTGGAGGCAGCTCCTCCTCTCCAACAGCGTGCCCACAGCTGCTTCGAGGAAAGCCTGCAAGCCAGGAATGCAAACGCGTAAGGATGTCAGCATCTGTGAGCACTTACATCCTTTCATCTCCAAAATGTGGCCAGGCCAGAGGGCAGAAAGCAAAACATCCTGGGAAGAGCTCATGAAGTATTACAAAATAGTTTGTGCTTTTGGAGGCCGTTCAAGCAGTCATCCCTCCTCTAGGAACATGAGCTGTGGGAGGTGTGGAGAGCCTCAGGGTAGCTAGCAGGGCTCTGCACCCACCCCTTCTAGCCTGGGGGTGTACCAGAGTTCGTAGCAAGTCCCTAACATCTCATTGTTGCCCTCGGAGCAGTGAGAAAAGAGAGACACACACAAGTGCTGAGGTGGTTGTCCTTGCACTGGTTGTCTGTTCTTACTGATTGGGAGCCAGATAGGCTACAAAAGTTCAAAAGCCTCTCGTTAAAGTGACTGCAGTGATGTGCTCAGGTCCTTTACACCTCTACAAGTTGAGTCACTGCTGCATACATATTTAGGCATTGACAGCAAGTTCTTTGAAATCACCCATCAGAGAACAAGAGCTGGGAAGAGGATCCAGGCACTTGCTCCCCAGCTGCAGGCAGTACACTGACGTTTCAGCATGAGTCCCAGATGCTCTCTGCTTTTAAAGATGAGCCCAAGTATCTCTGTACCTCTCCATAATGGAGGTGTCAGCCTACCGTTTGAGCTTCTGCGCACAAACCTCCTGATGACCATCAGCTCACCAGCTGGGTTGGGCTGGTTCCATCAGGAGGAATGATACTTTCTTCTGTTGAAAAGTGCAGTGTCTTTGGTTCTGAGAGACAGGAAGTGATGGGATGGGACTGAGTGAGAGGAGAGAAGAGCTTGGATGGGTGTTTGCAGCCCCTGCACCGTTTGGACTGGGAGCTATCTTGTTAAGTCAGAGCTGTTTGCTTTGCCAGAGTGACTCAGAGGACAGGATACTTTCCCTGAAGCAACATCTATCTGGGTTATCATAACCACCAAATGGAGCTGTGGATTTATTTTTCAGTTTGTCTCTTTGTTTTTTAAGTTAAGCCATTGGAGTCAGCGTCAACAGTCTTCCCAGCTAGACAGGAAAAAAATTCATCATTGTAGAGAGGGAGGGAGAGTGAGATGTCTGCAGCAGTTCTTTGTTAATTCCAGACATGGTCACAAAGAGCCAGATGGAAGGAGATGAAAGAAGGAGAATAATAGGTTGCTTTAGCCACCAAATAACTGTGTTTTAGGAATAAAGCCATGGGATTTTTTTTTTAGTGGTTTGTTTTGGTTTTGTTGTTGGTCTTTTTATTTGTTTTAATTCCCTAGCTGAATCAGGGAGTCAACCCAAAAGTTTCATTTCAGGTCAGCTGAATTTTTTTTTTAAACATTTATTTTATTCTCAAGAGGAAAAAAAAAAAGCTGCAAAGCTTATCAAAACATTTTTTGTTCTCTCTAAGTTTAAATACTTCATGAAATGTATTACAAAATTTAAAAAAAAGAGGGAAAATAGTCCACTTAATCTCAGAAATAATTTTGAAACCAAAACTGTTCTCTGAACTAGGCAGAAATTTCCAGATGATTTCCAAATAGTTTTGGTCAACCTTGAATTGAGTTTTCAAGTGAACGAGCTCTCTTCTCTGTCTGGAAAATGCAGTCCAGTCTTATTTAGGAAAATGCAATCCAGTGATTTAGGAATTACAGGAAATTAATAATCACTTCTCTTGTTTCTTAATCATAGAAGGAGCAGCTGAGGGAACTGGAGTTGTTTAGCCTAGAGAAAAGGAGGCCGGGGGGAGACCTTCTGGCTCTCTACAACTGCCTGAAAGGAGGTGGGAGCAAAGTGGATGTTGATCTCCTCAGTAACATGGGATGAGAGGAAATGGTCTCAAGTTGCACCAGAGGAGATTGAGCTTACCTATTAGAAGAAACTTCACTGAAAGGGTTCTTTGAGGGAGGTGGTTAAATTCCCATCCTTGCAAGTGTTTCAGAGTAGCAGAGATGTGGTGTCGAGTGGGCATGGTTTAGCAGCAGACTTGGTAGAGTTAGATAATGGTTAAACTTGGTGGTCTTAAGGGTTTTCTCCAGCTGGAATGATTCTATATGAATTGCCTTCAGTCTGCAAATGCTGGCACATTTGTGCTGTCAGCCTGGCACAGAGGTTATCAGGTGATAATGCCTCTCCTCCCACACTGTGCTGGGAGAAGTGGGAGTGACTGGGTCTTCTCTGAGGGTACATGTGTGGCTATAGGGCGTGCCACTTCTAATGAGCACAGCAGAGGTTGTTCACTGCTCAGTAACACTATTTTGTATACTGCTCCACTGATGTGAGAGGGAACACAGTTGCAGCAGGTGTATTGTGAAGGCAACAGATTAGTGTGCTGTTGGTCAGGTGGGTGTCAAGGAAATACCATCCATCTTCTGCCCACGCTGTACAGCTTATCTCCTGTTCCCCTTCTGGAACAGGGGTGTTAAATCAGGAGTGAGACAGAGGACCATAAGAAGGCACCAGTATGAGCACAAGCAGTTTGCCTAAGAAAAAGCCTCCATGTCTGGCCAAGCATCTTGAGCAAGAGTGGGTCTGTATGAGCTGCAGGGGCAAAGGGGCTGTGAGTAGTTATGGTAGCCCAGGGTGGTACCCATCATGAGGGCCTCAATGGGAAGGTCAGAAACTCTCAGACTTTGGAAATTTTCTTCTTTCCTTCCACCTGTGGCAGTTACCATAGTGACTGGATTGTATAGCATGTTTCATAGTGATGCTACCTGTTTTCTCATGGCCTTATCAGAACTGCTTCTTGGCTGTCTCAATAAAGAGGTCAGCCATTAAACACAAGTCAGAGAGACTTAAAGTGCTTTCTGTACTACAGAGGGAAACCTCTTTAGGGTAGGTGTGAAATGGTGTTATCACCACACAAAGATGGTTTCAGGTACTGGTGTCTGGGCTGGAGGCTTTCTAGGGGATAAAAGGAACAACTGGAGTCAAAAAGAGTCTGGTCATAACTCAAGAGTCCCATGATCCAGCACAAGGGAGAACTGGATGGCTCAACGCTGCTATTCTCTGGTCCTGTGTGGGCCTGCAGGGCCGACTGCCTTTGCAGTTAATGGGATTTGCTTGTTGCTGATGTGATGTTTCTGAGAGCAAAGAAAAACACATACACATCTCTTCCTGTAGTTTGTATGCTTGTGAGCCCTCCCAATGTTCCCCTTGCAGAAAGGATTTTCACTTAGTTTTTACAGCAGTGTTTTTCCTCTCCTCTTTCCAACAGGGATGAGTAGGCGCATACACACTTCTGTCAGTTGTTAGGTCTTCAGTAGTAAAAGCTGAGGTTACAAAAACCTAGAGAGCTTACTTTGCATTTGTCCGCCTCCTGAAATCCTAGTCTGAGTTTTGAAGGTTGTAGTATGATGCAGCTTTTGCAGACTTGCCTTCAGCTTCCTTTGGATACAGGGACGTGGTTTAAGCTTTGATGGAGCTGTGTCTCTTTGGCATACACCACTGATGAGCAGATTCCGGGTTAGTTCTGCAGTATTCCCAAACTTTTCTTCATGCAGGTTTGTTTTCCCTCACTTCTATTTCCAGATTTTTCCATTAGTCTGGCTATATGATTTCAGGAACGGAATGCTCTGTCAACGCCATGGACTAAGAAAAGTTATCTAGACAAAATAATGCCAAATAATGAAGTTTGTTCTCGCTCTTCCTCACTTTTCCCACCGTGTAAAGGAGATCCCACTGGGTAAAGCAGATCTCATGACTTTTCATGTAGTAAAGAAGCATCAAAGGAGAAGAATTACTGTGACAGAAAGCACTGTTCCCTGAGAATTTGCTCTTGGCAACACCTTCTCCAGCAGAGCCATTGGGTGGAGCAGCCCTGAAGCTGTTCTGTGTTAACAAGGATTGAGCAATTTCTTGACCAAGGATAGAAGATGGGAAGTGTAAAACTGGTTTATATCCAATTCTGTTCTCACTCTTGCTCCCACAGTGAGGCTGACTCAGTGCTTCCCACTTAGTGATTTCCATTGCTTTTTTCTGATGTGGTGTGGAACAAGGCAGGTAAAGAACGACCCAAAGTGTGCAGAGCTGGGAAGGGGGGATCATCAAATCCATTGCATTAGTGATGGGAACAAAACTACTGAGGTCTCTTGCACAGATACTGGCTGGTAAACCTCAGCATTTCTTGCACTCTGTGTTCCTGTTGTGTATCCAGTTACTGGATGAGGTGATGGGATGCTATAGGGTTGTAAATTCTTGCCTCCAACTGCTCAGCTCTCACTTCACTTTGTTCTGTTTGAACTAGATGATGGCTGAGAAATGTTCCAGATTTGGATTCCATTCAGAAATGAATCATCCCAGCTGGCCAGAAAGAGGCAACAACACTTACTGTCAAGACCAGTAAAGTCTACAGGGCTTCTGAGTGTGGGAAATTAGGCAGACGAAGGATTGAAAGAAGAGGGACTGATCTGACACAGAAAGATCTGTGGGTCACCACAGATTTAGGGGTTGAAGTGGAACATTTGAGCTTGTATATGGCACAAACCACCCCAGACTGGGTGATGGGGCAGTCCCAGCCCCAACTTCCTCCAAAATTATTTCAGGGCTTTGGTGCTGGGCTTCACGCGGTTGGAATTCTTGTGCTCTGCAGTGGAAGGAGCATGCCTTTGGAGAAAAAGCCAGCTGATGACTGAGCCTGGGTGTGCTTGGAGAACAAAGGTGATGGCATCTGTGTTTAATGGATAGGAGGATTCTGTGCTTCACAGCTCTGCTCCAGTCTGGAGGCCAGGGATGGTGCTCTGTCTCTGGCTGCCTGCCCTGAGGAGGAGCTCTTCCTCACTCTCCTTCACACCCTCCTTTTGGCAAGAGCTTTCTCTGACTACTTCTAAGGTGCTGTGACTTATCTCATGTGTTACCTGCATACAGAGTGGCCCCTGCCTATTGAAATGCAGGAGTCAGTGCTGGTCTTTTTTTGTTTAAAACATAAAAATAAAAACAAGATGGAGAATTGCAGTTCCCAGAAGCCCAGTGATAACAAAACAGAGCCTAGCCCAGGGCCATCAGGATCTGGGAAGGAGGGTCATGCCCCAACGAGGACTATGCAATGTGGTCCTGGCTCCAGACCAGGGAGCAAGGGGAGCTGAGCTGATGTCTTCTGGTTGTTCTTGAGCAAATCTCTTCCCTTGGGCCTCTCTTTTCCAGTCTGTCATATGAGGAAGATGATACCGATCTCATCCCACTGATCTTGTGAGACTAACTTAATTTGGGCCCTCTCATGTGCACTGAGATCCTTCCCAGTGTACAAGGGTTATTTTCTTACCAAATGTGGTTAACTGGATTCCTCCTGCTGAGAACCACAGTGCAGCAGCACCACCACCACTTCCTACCCTGCTCACAGCTCAAGCCTCTCCAGCTGGTTCAGCAGGCACAGATCATTTTTTTTTTTTTTTTATCTCCTGTCTCCATGCCTTGTAGGGAGCTCATGCTAGCAGGAAGGTTCCTGGTGGCTACAGAGGAGCTGTGGCAGGAAATCATTGAACTCCTTCCTGAAGCATGCAGGGTTGGGTAGGAGTGCTAAGAGACAGTGGAGTTTTGAGCCATTACCTTTTGCAACTGAGTGTGAGGGGTGCTTTGGGGTGAGTGACAGAGCGGGGGCTGCAGCCGTGAGAGTGCTGCTAGGCACAAGCTCTCTTCCTTGTAGCAGCCGTTTTCCAGACTTGTTTGTGGTAGAGATTTCCTCTTCCCCAGACTCTCATGTCATTGTTCCCCTTATGGGGCCTCACCGGTCATTGCCTTGTGGTGGAAAATATGAGGTTGTGGGGGCCAGAGCACAGACATTCCTTCCAGCTTAAAAGGGAAAACAGTCCTCATGCAGCGGAGTCCCTGAGAGAGGTGTGCCTGGCTCTGTAACTGTTTGCAGCACCGTGCTGTAAGAGAATTGGGCTGTTTGGCAAAGGCTTTTTCTCCTTTTAATTGGGTTGTGAGGGACAAAACCTCCTCCCAATTCTTTCTTCCATTTCTTTACAGCTATCAGCTCCTGCCTGTTTCCTGTGGAATACAAGGGCTGCAGTCCCTGTCACAGTATACCACTAGGGTTACTGGGGAAGTAGAACTCTCTGTATCCACTCCACTAATCTCCACAGGGCAACAATGCCAAGTGTGATGGGTTTAGGAGTT
>WBNM01028395.1:3904-26957 GCA_013399055.1 Ramphastos sulfuratus
CCCCAAGAAAAAAAAAAAAAGAGACCTGTTGTGCTTTTTGGCATTTTCGGTTGACCCCTGCAGACCGTACAATAAGTTGTGTTCTCCAGAAACAGAAACTGGATTGGAATACAAAAGTCTTGACTGGTATAAACAAGTGACTGCCTCAGTTATTGATCAGAGTAAGCCCATTCAAAAGAGGAAAAAAAACCCAAAACCAAACAAACAAAAAAAGAGATGGCTGCAGCAAAGAGTTAAGCATTTCTAGTTTTTGCTCGTGGCATTGACATTAATATTTGTCTAAGCTTACTAGGTAAAGACATGCCGTCGCAACCGCTACAGAACGTTCACTTCCTAGGCTTGTATCTATTACATGAATATAATTTTGCACTGATCATACATCTAAATGAAAGATTTCTACTGTAAAAGTGAATGCAGGGGCAGAAATATTAAATTAAAGCCACTGGTCCAAAAGCTGTTTCTAGCAGGCTGGTCCGCTTTTGCTTTTCCTGGTCCTGTTCAGAACGTTAGCACTCTTGGTGGGTACCAAGGAAAACTAAGGTTGCTGGTCTACTGGAGCTTCTCTCACTTCTAGATGAACACTGGTCCAGTTCAGGATGTTAACAACAAGATATGGTGATGGTTACTTGCTTAACAACCTGTTGTGGTTCACAGAGTATGTTGCTCTCCAAAGTGGTTTTTGCCACTTGTCTTCATAAGGCAGCAGCCAAGGCTGGGATGTTCTCCCTTCTCTTGCCATCTACCATTAGCATGGCTACAACACAGACAGCAGAGAGACCTCCCTCATGTAACTTCTGAGAGCACAGCACTTATCCTTCCTATGCATCAGAAGAAAGCTCTTGATGGAACCTTCCATTCGTAATAAGAATGCAACTCTTTTGAGCTCAAACAGTTTTATTTAACGTTTTCTTGCAGACTTTCTGCAAAGTAGCTTCTTTTGAAAAAAAGAGAGAAAAAAAGGGGGGTTTGTGGGAATACCAAGTTAAAAATGTGAGCCGAACTAAACATGCCAGACATGCTGAGGAGGATTGAACACACATTCATCCGGATGGGCACTCTTCAGTAGACTGGACCAGTGTTTCAATGCAAATTCCAGCCCCCAGAGAACTACATGGTTTAGATTTCACAGTATGACTTTTCCCCCTGTAACCTGGAGGAAAAAACCTTAACTGGTTAATTGAGCAAGTTCTTAGCTACTCTGTCCATCAACGTTCTGAGACATCAGAAAAGACTGGACCACTTCTTCAGTGGATTGAGGGCTGGTGCTTACGTCCTCCAGAGCATCTGTGACGGAGAACTGCCGATCCCGCAACCGGTTCCAATTGGCCAAAATGTTGTGGTATTCAAAAACCTTCTCATAATTACCAATGGAATTGTACAGTTTAATAAGACCTCTGTAATCATATTCAAGTCCACTGTATCCTTCACCAAAAAGCTTCTTTCCTAAAAGAAACCCAAAAGCAAACAGAATTAAACAGATGATCCACTCGTGTGATATTTCTGGCATCTTTTTTACCAACAACCTAGAATCACAGAATGGTTTGGGCTGGGAAGGGAACTTAGAGATCATCCATTTCCAGCTCCCCTGCCATGGGCAGAGACACTCCCCCCTAGACCAGGCTGCTCAAAGCCTCATCCAGTCTGGTCTTAAAACACTTCATGAATGAGGTGTCCACAACTTCCCTGTTTCAATGTCTCACCACTCTCAGAGTAAAAAGCTTCTTTCTGATGTCCCATCTAAATCTGCTCTGCTCTAGTTTCAAACCACCACCCCTTGTCCTATCACCACAGGCCATTATAAAAAGTCTTATGATTTAGAATGGTTTGGGTTGGAAGAGACCATAAAGATCAGCTAGTTCCACCACCCCACTACCATGGTCAGGAACACCTTCCACCACATCACACTGCTCAGAGCCCTGTCCAACCTGACCTTGAACACTTTCAGGGAGGGAAGTTCTTTACTAAAAACTTGAATATTTTTTTAAAAGGTTTTGTGTAGGACTAAACCACTGATCAAATCACACACTGCAAGAATCACCTACCAATTGCTATGGATCTCAAATAAAGCTTCTCAGCATTTTCATATTGATTCATATCATAGTTATAGAGGGAAGCTAGATGGCCCACTGACAGAGCAACTTCATAATCTTCTTGACCTAGGAGCTGTTCCTTAATCTGAATGGCCTTGATGTGCATTTCTTCTGCTTCCTGTGAGGATCAAAATTCAGAGGTCAGTAGGACACCACTCGACGTGCCATAAAGATAAGAAAAACCCAGGAAGGTTTAAGGAAACACAACCATGCAGTGGCTGAAGAGCCTGGGGCATTTTACAACAGGTAAAAAGAGACAAAATTAAATCAAATTCTCCCAGTTGTTAGTTAATGGATCAGCAGATAGCATCACTTTTCCTGCAGTCAAAATTGTTGTCACCTTGTTTTTGAAGGCACCATGGATCTAAATGGTTTGTTTTTTGCACAAAGCTTTGGAGAAATTAATTCTAAAGCACAAGTTTTCCAACTTGTTATGAAATGTGGACACTGAAAAATTTCTGTTTGCTGTGACAGATTTATAGATGCCTTGCAGATTTTCATTCAAGACTTTTACATCACTACAATCACAGAATGGTAAGGTTGAAAGGGACCTCAAGGATCCTCCAGTTCCAACCCCCTGCCATAGGCAGGGACACTTCCCACTAGTGCAGGTCACTCAAGGCCTTGGCCAACCTGGTCTTTAACACCTCCAGGGAGGGAGCATCCACAACCTCCCTGGGCAACCTGTTCCAGTGCCTCACCATCCTCACTGTAAAGAACTTCCTCCTAACATCCAGTCTAAATCTCCCCTCTGCCAGTTTAAACCCATTGCCCCTCGTCCTGTCATTGCAAGACCTTGTCAATAGTCCCTCCCCAGCCTTCCTGTAGGCCCCCTTCAGATACTGGAATAATCTCACCTTAAACTTTCTCATGGACTGATACAGTCTTCCAAGGTTGCCATAATGTTTTGCTGTTTGTACATTAAACTCCCCAAAGGCTTTTTTAGCTAACTGGAGTGAGGACAGATGTAAGTCGTGAGCTTCTTCAAGTAACCGCTGCTCAGTCTCCTTGTTGTGACAGTCTATTGCAATCTCCTCCAGGATAAGTGCTGGGGAGAAGAGAAAAAAGTCAATGTTATGGTGTTCCCAAGAGATCTTAACTGGAGGCAGCAGAAAGTCATCTACCCAAGACATCTTGGGAGACATCCCATCAAGCTTTATGTCGATGACAAGCTGTTTCCAAACAGGTACAACCAGATACCAAGCTCCCAATGTATATTTTGATAGTCTGTATTTTTCCTCCCTCCTCCCAGAGTCTTTCAGTTAAAATTTCCAAGGAGCTTTGTTGTGTTGTACAAGTGTGTCAACAGAGAACATCAAGGCCAGAGGAGAATACTCTGTAGGGGCCTCCATTTGAAAATAAGCCTCAAGTGACACTGCCTCTGTTAAGGAAGGGGATAAACTTGTCTGAATGCCTGATTTCCAATGGTCCCAGTAACACAGCTCAGGGTACTACCTTTAACTCTCTTTGAGGATGCCAAGAGAAGATGATCTTCTGGGAGGATGTGAGTGATAATGCCAATAGCACGTTCAGCGTGGAATCTGCAAGAGTGTCAATAAAGCCCCAAGATATGGATGACTTCAGTCAGCAGCTGGCTGATAGCACACAGAAATATTCATGCAACAAACAGATGCTTTTAAATTCTGACTGGAAATTTCGTACCATTTAGGCACATTTCTCTCCATTCACAGAATTCAACTGGCTGCCAGCACCTCAGACCATTGTACTCACAGTGCATTGTCAAATTTTCCAGAGCTGTACTGGTGAACATATGAAGAGTAAGCCAAGTCTTCATGGGCTGTAGCTACATGTATGTTTTTACCTCCAAATACTGACTGCCGGATATCAAGAGCTGTCTGAAAGAGTTACAAGAAGACATTTCCTTGGTTAATACAGGAAAAAAAAACACCCTAATGGATCTTTCCCAGTGGTAAAAAAAAAAGAGGGAAAAAAAGATACATTTCATGGCTCTGCTATTCTGGAGCCCTGAACCTACAGATTAAAGGGTATAAAACTCGAGGTATAAAAGGGGGGAAAGAGTAGGTATAGGAGAGGGAAAAGTATATAAAAGGAGGAAAAAGCAATCTCCACAGCTGGAAGTGTTTGGGGTTTTTTGTTTTGGGTGTTGTTGTTCTTGTTTATCTGGAGGACAGTAATTAGATCCACTACTTTCTATCTCCACAAATTAACAGTGTGTTTCAGGAGGAAGATTTAAGAGGTGATAGTATCAAGTGAGACTGAAGACAGCCACTTGGCCCTGCTGCATACCTGATAGATTGCAACAGATTGGCAGATATTGTCTACATTAAGCAAGTAAAATCCATAGTCCAGCAGCGTGTCAGAGTACTTGGGGTGTTTGGCTCCAAAATGCTCCCTGTGAAAACAGATTTGTGTTACAAACTGAGGCCAGTTAAGGAGCATTTTAGAAGGTCTCCCTGAGTGCTACTTACCGGGCGAGGTACACTGCATGTTTGATCAGCTGCTCAGCCTTCTTAAACTCACGTTTCACAACACAAGCCTGAGGATGAAATGAAGCATGTGAAAAGGTGAATGCTCAGAGCTCATCTCCTCCAGACAATGGCCCAAGTGTTGACTACTACTTTTAATTTTCAAGTATCATCATGGTTGTTAAAGGACTTCTTGGTTATTTAAGAAAAGGTCCATAGATAGCATTAATAAACTTGTATCCTAGGACTCATCCTCTCCTTAGTCTGAAGAAAATGGGACACCAGCCCCTGGGGTTATGGAAGGCTCTCAGGTTAACTTTGTCCTGGTGTTCATCTCAACAGAATCACAGAATGTCAGAAGTTGGAAGGGACATCAAAAGATTAAGTCCAACCCCCTGCCAGAGCAGGTTTTGAATGTCTCCAGAGGAGGAGATGCCACAACCCCCTGGGGCAGTCTGTTCCAGTGGAACAGCTGGAATCCAGTTTTAAGAAAGGAAAAAAAAATATCAAATCCCCACAGATAGGAAATTGAAGTAGATCAACTGACCAAAAGTAACACATCGTAAGACTCAAGACATGGACCTAGTCACCCAACATTCTGGAGGCATGACCTACCCTCACCCATTCTTGGTAGCAATTTAGTTAACAAAAGAAACACAGAAGACTTTAAATTCACCTTTGAAGCTTGTCGTAAAACATCCACTACTACTTTCACAGGTAGGCCAACTGTGATTTCCTTCATAGCTTCTATACAGCATTTGTAAGCCTGCGGAACAAAGTTACCAACATGACCAAGCTGGGACTTCACTACCATGCAACACTAAGAACAACATTACTTGGCTGTGAAAAATGAACTGATCATTTCCATAACAAAGCCTAACAAAAGATCTGTATAACTGCTTATGTGTAATGCAACCTGTTCAGCCAAGTCTTAAAAGGCAGACTTTAAAAGGCTAATACTGAATGTTTAAGTATTTTATACTAGCCCAAAGTGTGCATTATTACAATGACTTTTGCAGACCAAGAGGTTAAGTTATAATCTTTAAGTAATTCCTATCTGTACTTAAGAGGTAAAAGGAAACTGCAGGTCTGGTTAGATCTAAGTCACAGGTTTTCACCATAGATTCATTAGCCATGTTTTGCTGGTCTTTTTCACCTAGTAAAACAAACATTTTGTAATAGTTCATTCATAGATTGGCAGTTTGAGTCAGTTACCCATCACACAAAATTTCCTCATGCTGAACAAAGGATCATTAAGAACTTGTAGATTAATTTAGAACAATACACGTGAAGTCAATAAATAAACTGCTCCTCTAGTACTGCCACACAGGTACCAAAAGAGACCAGGGACTCTGGCTAGAAGGATAACCTAACACTGAGCCAGCCATGGAATGTCCTAGAAGGCTCCGTCACCACTTTCCTGAAGAAGACCAAACCCAAAATGCCACTCACCTCATCGTAGTGGCTCTTGGCAAAGAGCAGAGCACAGAGCTCGCCGTAGAGCGCGGCTTTGTTTGCCTGCTGGCCATGCTTTGCCAGTTTGTCCATGTAAGACTGAGCCAGCTTGAAAGTCTCTTCTCCCAGGTGATATTTACAGTTACCATTCCGAACATGCAGCAGCCTTGGGAAGTAGAGAGATGATCTCATTAAAGTTGTAAAAGACCTCCAAGATCACCACCTCCAATCTTCTACCCAACACCTCCATGAACACTAAACCATGTCCCCAAGTGCCATGGATGGTAACTTTACCACCTCCCTGGGCAGCCTGTTCCAATGCCTGACCACTCTTGCAGCAAAGAAATTTTTCATATTCTCCAACCTAAACTTTCCCTGGCATAGCTTGAGGCTGTTACCTCTTGCCCTGTTAGTTACTTAAGAGGCCAACACCAGCCTCACTCCAACCTCCTTTCTGGTAGTTGTAGAGTAATAAGGCCTCCTCTCAGCCTCCTCTTCCTCAGGTTAAACAACACAGATCTGCAATTTGGTGTTACACTTAGAGCAGAACAGGACTGTCACCCCAGCAAAACTCCCCTGTCCTAGTTCAATAACACAGAACAGTTATTTACAGAGCATTGTCTCAGTGCTCCAGGCTTTGCCTTTTGCACAGCAAGAATTGTACTGCTGGACAGGTCAAATGATTTCACACACTGATGCAGTTTTACACATCCAGTGATTGAACCACTTTGGTGTTTCACTGAATCACTTTGTGTTTTACTTCTCAGAAAGTCCAGTATTCCTCACACTGCTAGAATTCCATTTCTAAACCCTGCAATACAGTTATTAAATCTCTTCTACCTCCTCTCCAAAGTATGTTAAACTGAAACAGACCCCAAGTAAGTCCAGACACAGCTCATTTTCATCCATCTCTGCACTTCTGACTCAAATCTTAAGTAGCACGGTCCTTCAAAAATGGCTTTTTTGTTTCTTTTGGGGGTTTGTGAGGGGAGTCTTCACAAGAGATTCAATCACATCCATTTGACACAATATCCAGCCCTGACTCAGCAGCACCAGAAGAGACAGACATCTTTGTTGAACCAGTTCACAGCACCTCTAAAATTCCTCTCCCCTGATCTTGCCCCATTCCCAGCTTGCTGCCTTTCTCTCTAAAGGATTTAGCAGAAGCTTCATCAAACAACAGCCAAATGCAGGCAATAAACCACAGCACTATAGAAGCAGACTCCTGTTTCTCTAAAGAATGAACTTCAGCTTCTGGCATCTGTTTAAAACTGAGTTGAGGGATGGTTTTTGTTGTAGGTTGATGCTTAGTTACTTTAAAGAGATACATTAGAACAGTGTGTTATCATATTCCAAGCCTGAAGGGCAGAACTGCATTCCCAGCCATGCAGGCTAAGAGCAGCCAGCTGGTCCTTCTCTGCTGCAAACGCCTGCCATGTAGCTTATGAAATTTTGGTAAATGAACCTCCATTGTCCCTCCTGGAAATCTGTTATTAGGCTATGAGTAAGAGACTGAAAAACATCAGGCAAGCCTTTATGAATCAGGAGGACAACTAATAGTGGAAGAGAAACAGCTGAAGTGAAGTGGAGCAGAAGGTAATGCTGCATGGTAAAGAGGCTACAACTCCAACTGAGAGCTGCTGTATGGGTACAGCATTTGGTACCTTTTATAATGTATTGTTCTAGATCCTCCCATTAGCTGTCAAGGGGGAAAGAAAGAACATAGAGGTTTGTGACCAAATGTTTCTCCTCTCTAAATCCATTTCCTGTTATTATTTACTCTGAGAATTAAGTTACTGTACTCATGTCTCCTGTGCCAGCAAAGCAACACATCTAAGCCTGCCCTATAAATTCGGCTTACCTCTAACATGGTCTCATCCCACACTTTCCTACTGAAATGTATCATGGAACACAAAAGGAACCAAATTCACATTCTCACAAGAAGGCAGCAGCAGGCCAGCAGACAGCAGATGTCTATTAGCCATGCAAAGAGATGATCAAAAGAAAAGACCTTCAACCCCCTCCTGAAACAAGCTACATAAACAAACACCAGCTTTCCAATGAGAAACACAACAACATGGCTCAAGAACAAACAGAAAAAACACAACAGCCACATTTTTCCTTACACAAAGTCTGAGAACTAAACATGATGTGCAAGCTCAGTGTTCTTGGGCACAGACAGCAGCAAACTAAAATTCTTGTTGCTTGAGTGTTAAAGAAACTAGAGAGGAAAAATGACACAATTACAGCTTCCCTAAAGAGCAAAACTATTTTGCCTGCACCATTCAACTGGGAGCTGCTTTGCAACATCAAAAATACAGAGCCCAAATCCCATGTAATGGTATAAGCCAGCAGGGATAGTGCTGCAATTTAGATAAGCACCCAGGAAAGATAATATCCAGTATCTGGATGCTTCAGTGATAGTGTCTACAAACACAGAAATTGACCAAGAAAGCCAAGCTAAACCTAACCCAATCCTCCAGGATAAGTGGGGTTTATGTGATCCACTTTTGAGTAACAAGAAATCCTTTATTAATCCAAAGGAATTTCCAAAGATAAAGGCAAGAGGAAGAAAAAAATGCCTTAGGACATTTATGCTAATAGCTACGAATCTTCTTTGATGTCTGCAGTAATAGCTTTTGGGGAAAAGCTTGCTGCTCCCCCAAAAAAAATCATCCTCTGAGCATACACACAACATTACACAGCAGCTTAGGAAAATACTTAAGAACCAGGGAAACGTGAAAGGAGGAAGAGAGAGGACCAGGTACTTGCATTAGGTGACTTCTTAACACATAATAATGAGAGAAAACAAACCAAAAGGAGCTCAACATAGGCAGGAACATAGCACAAGAGCTCATAGGAAACCCAAATGTTCACATTTTCTCAATTTCTCCTTACAACTTACTACTGGTAGTAGAAACACACACCAAATTATGCCTAAACACCACAAAACTTGGCATGTTTTCAAACAGCTTTCTATTATTAATGCAATGCATTAAACTTGCAGAGATTGGACTTGAGAGCTTTTGGAATCACAGCAGCCACTCTTTTAGTGTCATATTTTCAAAACCTGGATTTAAATTTTGTTCTCTTAAAACTCCACTGTGATCACAGTGGTGAGAAGAGATTCTCCAACAGGGATTAGGTGGTAACAAGAAGTTTCTCTTACTGCCTCATGACTTAGAAGCTGAGCAGAATTACTGTGCTCTTTCACAATAAAGTGGTTAGATTTCACAGAAGCACTCCTGAAAGTATTTAAAATCCTTCCTTTTCCTACACATTTCCAAGCAAATGATGGTGTTATTTGATTGTCTGGGAGATGCCCAAACACAGTGGTGTCTCCTCAATTCACACCACAGCCCAGAGGGATGTAGGTGCAGGCCATCAGCTTTCATCACAACAATGCTCATCTCTGCCCAAACACAATTAACATCTCCAGAAGAGTTCACCCTGTCACAGAATGCTTTCTTCTAGCACAGATTTACAATCTCCTTTTCACAACTGCATGGGCTGTAGTCCAGAGTTACCTTTTTTGCCACTTCTCTTTCTTTTCTTTTTGTCTTTTGGAGACGAAGAGGGAGTTTATTTTTAAGACAACTTCTCCAGCTTGCCAAACAGCCTGATACAACTAGGCAACTTGTTTTAGAGTAATTGGGCAAAGAGCCAAGCACTAGAACAGTGGTGCTATATCCAGCATTCCCCAGTTCTAGGAAGGTGTGTACATGTGCCAAGTCTTCTCCTGGCACCAATTCTGGAACAACAGCCTGCAGTAGCTGGCAGGGCAGGACAAGGCCAAGCAGCAGCACTGCCATGGCCTCTGGCTGGCACATGAAATAACCAGCTGCTGGCAGAGTCCATTGACTCCTCTTGTTTGTCCAACCATAAAAACAAGATGCAGGGTTGTTTGGCAGCAGTTTTCCAAAGTAAGTTCTGCCTCACACACAGATAAATACAGAACAGACTTTGTTGTTCATTACAGCATCTAAAAAACAGTAAAATAATCCTAATTTAGGTATTCAAGTGCCTACCTGCAGCACACAGGTGGTGTTACCAACCAAAACCTGCCTGCTTGCTGCAGACTGCACAGGTGTAACACAAGTAGATACACCTAAGAAAACTAACAGTGATAATATGACGCCTCTGGAGAATTGTATCTGAATATCCCACTACAGGCCTTGAGAAACACCACAGGTACAAATCCCCAGCGCCTCCTAAAGGCAAAATTCTTTTCCTAATGTCTAAGTTCTGGCTGAAGATGTCTGCAAGAATTGGACATATCAAAATATTTACCTCATCAGTTAGGTTGCTCAGCATGGAGCAAGAGAACTCACTGGATCTGGAATCAGGAAAAGTATTTTCCTGTTATTTTTGCTTAGCAGTATTTGTATCATTTGTGTTTGGATTTGGCAAATTCTTCCTGTAGTAAATATAACCTCAGTGAACACCAACATTAACATTCATTTCAAAAAAGAAAGGTGCTGGCCCACTCTTACTGTTATCCACAGCATGTTTTTGCCAGAAAGGCAAAATGATCTTTCCCCCCCGACCCATTGAACTGTGCTACCAGTTTCCCAGTTGAAACCTCAGGGTATTAGTGTAAAACAAGCACCTTCTGATCTCCAGCTCTACCCAGGGAAGCACTGCAGTGCAGCAAAATACTAAATAGAGCATCTGAGGCTTGCCAGCTCCAAGGCAGTTGGTAACACTGTGATTATTGTGTATTTCACAGTAAGACGTATAGGAATTAAAGGGGAGCTCACCTTACACAACATTCTACAGCACGAAACCAGTGAAGGATTTCATCATGAAGGGTGCATAACTGCAGGCAGGAAAGAAATACCTTCTCTGCATCACTGTACCAGCCTGCGTCTGATAGAAAACCTCCTGGAAAACAAGACAGAGAAATTTAAAAACGTGTTTTGCTGTTCAAGAGAAAAAAGGTGTGTTCAAGTCTTATAAGAGATTACTTAGTTCATAGAACTGCATATGGCAATCTTGTCAAGGTTAAATCCTCCAGTCCCGAATTGAAAAGGGCGAAAGAGAAGAATTCTCCTTCACCTGAGGGTGACTTTTTGGTTGTTTTTACACAGTTTTCCAACAGTTGTCTGTAATTAACTACTTACCAATACTAAAATTATTTTCAAGAAAATACCAGTTTCTCTTATTAGAATATTCCAATAAGCCTTAGACTACTACAAAATCTTAATATTAAGCATCACATGTGTAAATGTATGCTTAACCCAAAACATGGAAAACAGCAAAGACAAGCCCAAATATTCTTAGATATTAAAATCAAATGTATTTTTCTAAGGACATCAAAAATACATTCCAAACCCACAAGTGTTCTTTAAAAAGAAAACATATGAAGAAAAATCAATATCAGCTTAAATGAAGCTTTTCTGAAGGAAAGGCTCATGCTTGAAACAGTCTATCACCACCAGTTACCTAAAACAAACCCAATCTGGATTGCTTTTTCTTTCACAGCAGCATCTGACTCTGCAATGTAGGAGCACCGTCTGCTGAAAGAATAGGCCAGTACAGAAGCAACTTTTACTCCATGGTCCATCAAAGCCTGGAAACAATGATGAAGCAGATGTCTGAAACAAAAGAAAAAAGAGAATTTGATTACACATGAAGTTTTTAAAACACTGCAGTCAGTTGGCTCTTGAGTCCCATCAATTCAGATGAGGAGTGATTCAGAGAACCAACTCCAAGCCTCTCTCAAAGCAAACCCAGATGAATTCAAGCACAGTTGTCAGTCTCAGGGCTAATGGATCACAGTTGTTGACTAACCCAACAAATAAAGCAAGCACATACCACGTTCTTTACAGGGACACCCTTCACTGTAAGCACAACATGAGCTACCCACACAATACTAATGCTGGAAAACAACATTTTCAGCTAAAACTTAGCGAGGAGAGGCCTCAAATCCACCCTTACTCTACAACTCCCACAGAAACTGCAGATAAATGAGCACTGACAAAGCCATTAACATCACACACACACAAACAATAAACAATGTAAGGGAGCTATGTCTGAAGACTCAAAGCTTATTCTGGTTACAAAGAATCTGAGCTAAAAGTCAAGTTTTGCACATAACACCACAAACTGGAATATTTTGTGACAGAAAAACTCTTTAAACTGGGACAATCCTATCAGCCTGATAGCCTTTCACTTGGCCCTTGCTACAACAGCAAGAACAGGCACATGAGTGCTGCTGTTTAAGGACTGCCTGGGCATTATCAATTGGTGGTGAGCAGCTGGGGTGTTTTGCATCACTTTTCTTGTTCATGACTTTTTTTCCTCTTTTTTTTTTGGTGGTTTTTTGTTTGTCTGTTAATGTGGTTTTGTTTGGGGCTTCTTGTTGGTTGGTTCACAGATTTTTTTCTTCTCTTAAAGAAAAAAACCAACAACAATTAATTGTCTTTATGTCAACCCAACACAGGATTTTTCACACTTTTACTCTTCCAATTCACTCCCCTTTCTCCCCAGGTTGGTGGGTGAAGGGCTGCATGGTCCTTAACTGCATACTGTGGTTACACCACGACACCTGCCTATGTAGCAATGACAAAGCAAACACTCAGGGCACCAAGTACCACAGATAATTCAGTACATTTATTCAGCAGTTTTATTTATGATTGTTTTATTTATTGAGACAGAAAGAAATGCTGTCACTTACAAGTTCATCTGTTTAAGAAGATATTCTTATGGTTATTAGATGAGCTAGTAAGACCAAGAAAATTAGAGATATCCTCCAAATTCAAAACCTAGATCAAGAGGTGAGGACCGAAATGAGCATTAAGACACTTACCTTTTATCTAAAGCTCGTAGCACCTTTGCAAAAACTTCTAGCTCACAAAATTCACTACCCAGCTGGCATAAACGGCCCTGTTGGTAAAGCTGAAAGGGAAACAGAAGTGAATTTGAAAAATTTCAGACCAAATTCTTCTGGGAAATTTGGCTTCATAGTGAAGCTGACTTACGATGAACTCTTGACTTCAAACTGTCGAAACACAACAGGTTAACAAGTAAGTTTCATTATCTCCATGCAGCAGCACAACTTTGGAGTCTAAAACCAGAGCAGACAAGCTCTGAGAGCTCCACAGGTGCTTTCAAGCTGGTTTTATCTACAAATGCATTTCCAAGTATCTACTATATCCACCTGCATCATAAAACACTGCAACATCTAAGCTAAAAAAAAAAGACAGAACCAAAAACTCCTGAAAAAACCCCCACAAAAACAGCTTCTTTGAAACCAAATGCTTTGAAAACATTTTGAAATGCCACAGAATCTAGCATAGAGCAGCTCAAGCAGACTTTATGACACGTGAATAAAGCCCAAACCCACAAGGTCTGGGTAGTGGTGTCACTCCTGACAGAGCTGAAGCTAGGCATGAGCCCTGGCCCCATTAATATCTGAGCTAATGGGAAAGGCAGAGCAAATGGGAAAATTCCAGTGAGTCTCTTCATTCATTTGTTAAAAGTGATGGTGAGTTTTATGTCCAAAGTGATCTGTGTTTGCAGATAAGCCAACAGATCAGTTGGCTTGCTCATAAAACCCCAACCATGGAGACAGTTCTTCATGCAATGCTTGCTTAAGCAGCAGAACTACCTGCCACATCGTGCTATAAATACCAAGAATTTACATAGCTACAAAAGGGACTGTGCAAACCTATGGCAGAGAAGTCCATGGTGGGCCATTAATTCCTGATGTCTGGAAGCTCCTGAACCACAGATAACTGAAAGCAGAATAATCTAAGGAAGCAGCAGCACACACTTGCCATTGTCACTATCACCAGTCTCTGCTAGAGGCACAGCATGGGATCACACAGGGCTGTTCCAGTACAGCCATTTGTTATTTCAGGTGTTCCACAAAAATAAAAACAATTTTTTTTTTTTTTTAAATTTAAAGAATTCTGTGAGGGAGTAACTTAAATGGTGGAAAACGCCAGTGGCTCATGTCCAACATATTTCTCTCTAGATAGAAGCTGCATCTTTCAACACAGGCCATTCAAGATCCATTCGTTTTTCTGTGATACCTTTGCCACATGATACAGGGATCAGAAAACTGCTGGTAGACACAAACCAGACCACACCCCCAAGTTTCATGAGGACACAAGAAAAGCAGTGCTATGCTGCACTCTGAACACCCCTGCTTTTAGTCCATACAGTAAGACATCCAAGCAAACACTGTCCAAAATGAACATGTTCATACCTAGAGCAAGACTCTCCACATTGTCTAAGCAAGTTTTACAGCTATGAGGAACTTGGAAATGAGTGCAGCTACTTTTATGTAAGAGATCTGAAGGCTGAGAGAACACATTATTTAGAGATGCTGAATTACAAATTGAGTGGAAATGTTAACATTCCTCTCTGTTTTGATAATTACTTTGAAAACCTTTTTTATTGATAAGCATCTTATGTCTGGTTCACCTTTTCCTCCACTAACACTGGAAACAGATGAATGATATCCAAAACAAAGCACATGAGAATATATCCTCCAGCCAGAGATTTAGTTTTGGTTAACTCTTCTTATCAAAGCACAGGAGACCAATCCTACAGCACAGCAAGTTCATTACTTTAACAACAGAACCTACAAAGAAAAAAAAAAAAACCCCACTTCAAAAAAATACTTTGACCTAAAAATGTCAATTGCCAGCAATGAATGTTTTCCTTTTAGTCATCTATTTTGCTGAGGGGATTAAAAAAAAAAAAGAGGAGGAACTCTTAAAAACCAGCACAAGCCTGCATGCAAAGTTACTCCTCAGATAAAATAGTGCCACATGCCTGTGCTTCAAAGGAATCAGAATTTCTTCTGAAGCTATACTCTCTGTGGCAGCAAAAGAACATCCAGTCTGCTGTATTTAAAAACTACAGTCATGGTTAAGTGTTCTCATTTCCTTCAGCACAGCTGTCTTATGGTAACTGTTCTCTAAACCCTAAAACCTATTTTCTGCCATTAAAAAAAAAATTAAAAAAAAAATCATTAAATCTTGCCTTGTATTCCATGCCCAGAATTGAAGGTGGACATCTTATTAATAACTGCTGAGATCACTTCTGGAAGAAACTAAGACACGTTCCCAAGCTGTTTTGCCAGCATTTCAGACAATCACAAGTACTATCACATGTTCAACAACTGGGCTTTCGATCAAGTACTTCACCATTCCCCCTTGCAGTGTGATAACAAACCTCACAGCTTAACCTGATAATAGCTTACTAAATACAAAGGGTAGTGTGAGCTTTTAAAATCAATGTATTTATGAGGTTAGATAAACACATCTTGTAACATGCCCACTATTATATGGGATTCTTCAATGCCCTGCCTGGGTGGGAGGGAAGGGGAAAAACTACAGCCTCAATTCCCATACATTAATTATTTCCGGCACAAGTCAAATTTGGCTTACAGCCCAAAGGTTCAAACCTGTTATCTGCACAGCTCTTACCCCAATCCACAGGTTAACACCTGCACCATTCTGGCATGCAAAATATTCCTCAAGCTCTTTCTAGCTGGTATAACCAGAGATACAGTATCCTTGGGACATTTACGACAGCCCCTCCCTGGACATAGAGACAAGCATTTTTAAAGGCGCTAACTCAGCTTGAACTTTCTTGAAACTGTTACAGCAATAATTTCAGCCCAAATCTGACAGGGAAATAGTGAGCATACGTCAAACTGTGAAGCAATTCCAGGAGATTCGGTAACACTCATTTGTCCATTGAGAAGCAGTTGCAAGCACTGAAGAAATGCTTCTCTTGTTAAAGCTCCAAAGACACAAAAATTCCTGACCACAAGCCTTGCTACATAACACATAAAAAAGAGAAGCAAAACAAAGTAGTGATTCAGGAAAAAACATGCCCTGACAAGAACACCAGAGACTTGGACTTCTGAAGAACTATTCTTCAGAATAAAATGTCTTCTAAACACAACTTATTTTGAGCTTAACAGAGATTTCTTTTTCTTGACCTATGCAAACATGAATAAAGCCTGCAATATGACTTCCAACTTCATCAGCACACACTGACATGTTAATTCTGCCCCGAAGACAGGGCCCAAGGTATAGGTTTAATATTATAGACATGTTAGTACACACACGCACAACTGAACTGTTTTGCATAGCTGTGAGAAAACCACCATGATCCTCCTTCAGCATCTAGGTCTTTAAATTTACCTCCTAACGCAGCCATCTACACAGCCAATAGCTGCATGCAGTGGTGTCCCCAATTAAACACATTAATAACATTAACTTGTAACTTCATTATTATTTCATCACACTCATGCAAATTCTTGTCCATTTTCTCTCTCTGGACAGATTAAGCTGAACTGCTTCCTAGCAAACCCCTGAAAATAAAGACAAAGATCCATTCAGCCACCAGCAAAAGCAAAGCCATAAGACATGGGAAAAAGCTATGTAGTATTTGCATTACTGTGTACAAGCACAAGAGAAGACTTCCAAACATAATGAAAAAAATCATTAAAATAAAGGTGTTTGGTTTGTGGTGGGTTTTTTTTTCTTTTTTTTAAAGCAGCTGGGAATTAACCAGTTGTAAAAAGACCTTCCAGAAGAGGAACTGCAGCATACACAACCCAAAAAATATGTTCCAGTTGGGAAGAGGACTGGAAAAATTAATATGGATATTGGATTAAGGATTAAAGATAGAAGGAATTCCAAGGACCTCTCCAGCATGTTTAGTAATGTCTAATGGTGTAATGAGGACTACCATGCCAAATTTGGGAAGGACTCTACACTTAATCAACCATCAGCAATATCTGGGGAAAGAAGTTTGGCATCAACCACATTCTCCCTTCCCTGTTGAATAAGGAAGGAAGAAGTTTCTTTTCACCAGTGCCCTGAATCAAACTGTGGACAAATGACTCATTACAGACAGGGAGGGGGGGGACACAGGCTTGTATTTCTAACAAATTATTTTCTAAGTACATTTAATTCTTTTCAATCTATTTCAAAACCACCTACACAGCCTCTGGACAAGTGCTAGTTCTAGTGGCTATTGTTTAGGGCATAAAGCAGCAAACTCTACAGCTCTTCTTTTAAGACACACTGCCTACTGCTAGCTGATCTTCATGAACCTCAACTAAATAAACAACCAAGAAAAAAGCCCAACCTTATTGAATAAGCCTAACTGCAGAGACAGCTTTTGCAGCCTACTGCTTTCACACACAGCACATTTCTCCACGCCTTCCCACTTGCTCCACTTCCTTTACCAGATCAGTAAAGCTTTCTGCTTCACATCTACAGAGTCCAGCACAAGGGATACAAATCTAAGCCTTACAGTCACACACACATATGGTTCTCCACATCAGTATGTGGGGAAACCCAGTCTGAAATTAAACCAGTAAAAAGGAAATAAAGTCCAGTATGAATTATTGTTTCAATAGGAGCTGAACCCCTCTGTTCATGATGTGACTTCCATAGCTGAACTATGATGAGTTCTAAGTGTCATAGTCCATGATGAGGTCTAAAAATAAGGACACTGAAATGAAAGTGAGGCTACAACACAACAGATGAGAAAATATGTCCCATAAAGGTTAAAAAAAAAAAGCAAACAAATCAGAAGAAGGTAAGAAAACACAAGTTTCAAATGAGTAAAGACATTACAGGGAAAGAAGCGTCAGTTCTAATCTACATTTAGACTATAAAATAAGGCATGTGTAAAAATAAAAAGTAATGATAATTGGAAAAAGTTCATTTAGTGGCAATTCTCTTGAACTGTGAGGCTTTCATTTAGAAAGGTGATAGATACCATTTAAATCAAGCAGCATTTGGTGAAGTCCAGCTGCACACACTACTCTGTGCCCACACACCTACAAGCGTTCTGGCTGGGCTTCCACATGCAGAAATCATGATTGTTTCCCACAGATTCATACAATTTCTGCCCCCACCCAATAAAGCAGCACAAATGTAAATAAGCCTTTGTGAGGTCACACTGACCGCTCACAGCAGAAGCGCTACAAAATATGGCCCAATTGCTCTGGGATTTTTTTTGCCTCTCACACACTGCTTATGACCTTGGTTGTAGTTCTCTGGTCAGAAAACCTCAAAACCAAAGCAGCACAGTTACACCTCATTTCAGCTTCTTATCCTTACCCTCCTCAAATACCCATGAGACTGAAGCCTTGGGACATGATAGTTTTTTATTCCACTTTATAGAAATCATGCTTATGATTCCTCATCAGTAAACCAAATCTCTGCTGCAATGCAGAGAATGGAGGTTTTACAGCTTGTTGTGATCAGTCAGCAAATTCCTGTTTATTCATTTTGTTTGGTTCAAAAAATGCCTAGAAGTGATACAAGAGCTTTTATGAGCCCTGCCTGTTCTTTTCTGGATTAGCAGGAGACAGTGAGGAGATATTCCTGCAGCTACACTCATCATTAGAGAAGTTGGAGCTATCAGGATTCAAACTCAAAATCTGATATTTTTACACAGTTGGTTGGATAGGGCCGGGTGATAGGTTGGACTGTATGATCTTGGAGGTCTCTTCCAACCTGGCTGATTCTATGATTCACATCAAGGTAGGAGCATTTCAGAAGCTTCAGTTACTAAGGAAGAAAAACCTTTTGGGTTTTGCCTGAAAAACGTAATACAAAACAAGTCAGCATAATGCAGTTACTAAAGGTTATAGGTCTGCACTAACTAAACAAAATCCAGTAATCCAATTGTTCTCGTGGTTAACGATCTCATCAGAAAACATTCGAAGAACATTAGGCCCAAAAGATTTTCAAGAAAAGTCAAGGTAAAAAAAGAAAAGCACATAATCCAGAAAAGCCAAAAGTACAACAAACACTGAAGTTCTACATTTGCCAATACGAGTCCTAGATTGGCCTGATAATGTCTACCTGCACCAAACACCTGTGACAGCAAACACAAACTCATGGAGCAGCATCTCCTCAGAAGCATCATGAGAGCCAGAGAAATGAAGTAACTGCACGTAACAGAACATAAAGCTGAGATGAAAAGCAAGAACTGAATTCTGTAGAGGACATTCACTGGGCAGTCAGCAGATTGGCTAGTTCAGTATCTTCTGTTAACAGAAACTACATTCTCTACATCAATTCCCTCCCTCAAAATGCTAACTTCTCCTCAACAAACTACAAAGAGATAATTTGATTTTCCTCATCTTGTGCTTTTTTTTTTTTTGAGGGTTTAGTTTATTCCAGTCATAACCTACTTCTTAATGCAGAATTTTGGCATTTACAAACGCTGTCTCTGCCAGGCATGCCCTGTTTTAACTGATAAGCAGTCTATTTCTTTCTTTAGCTTCTAAACACTAAATATTCTGTCTCTCATAAAACAAGGAAGAGAACCTAACTAGTTTTACTAGGAAATACCACCACCAAGATACACATAAAGCTGGCAAAGAGACAAAGGAAACAAAACATGATATGGTTGCACATTTGCTTCCCCCCCCCCCCCCAGATACAGGTGTTACTTGCACCACTATTTGTTATTAAACTCTTCAAAATACAGCTGTGATTAGTAAGACACTTAAGTATTTTTAAGTACAAACACACAGACCTGAAAATTTCCAGGATATCCTTTCAAACATTCTGCTCTGCCACTATTATTTTACTAATGGTTGCAAGAAGAAGTCAGACATTGCTTAAAGTAAATCCAGTAACACCCTGCTCAACCAGCACAGGTTTGTTGTTTTACTGCAGTCATGATTATTTGATATTGCCATTTTTTTAAGCTTTAGTCATTGTTCAGGAATGGTACAGAAAGATAAATATTTAGTAATAGGAACCTGCCTGCTCCTGTCACCTTGTAGCAGAACCTATTTCTTACTGAGTCCAACAACAAAGACCATTGTACAACTATCGTGGGTTTGATAATTGCAAATTCAGAGGGTTTATAAAGTGTGTCCTAGAAGTTAACAATTCTGGAATATGCAGAATTACAAGTAATTGGATTTGTTAAGGAATGGGAAATAAAGGCAATAGATTATGACAATAGATCCAAACACTGGAGCAGAAAGTACTTTCAGAAAAAAAAAGCAGACCAAGACACTGGACAAGCATTTTCCTGCCTTTTAAGAGCAGTGAATATATCTGCTGTTCTCATAGTGCTGCATCCTCAAAGTGAACAGGTCTGTAAACATTAAGTTCAGGTGTTCATAGCAATGACAAAAGTCCTGTATGAACACAGACTTCTGATATCTGCATACTGAAATAAAATCTGATTGATGCTACCTTTTATTTTCAGAAAATCAGTGGCAGTTTCTCCAGTATCACAAACCAAGATTAATACCTGGGTAACAAACCATTACTTACAAATTAGATGTGGAAGACTGGAAACCTTTTTATTCCTTTTAGTAACTGCAGAAAGGTGTTCTTGATCTTCTTTAAGGTCTAGAGGCAAGTATATTGATGCACATCCTCAACTACACACCACCTTTTCTGAGCTGTCTTTAAAGAGTAAGTACTATTCCATAGGATACTAACAACTAACTAACACCCCTTCAACACAGCAGTAAACACCACCACAGTCGGAACAAAGACTGAAGTCTTCTAGACTGTATTTCTTTAAAGACTGTTTACTAACTGTGGAAATTCTACTTCTGCTTTAAAGAACTTGATAACCAGGATGCACTGAACATAATTCACCAACCTGAAATGGTTTTTAACATCCAGGTGATTCTGAGAATTGTATCCCGAACCAAACAGCGAAACAATCACTACGGACACAAGATGAGTGTCCAAAGGTGTGATGCTGTCCTCGTTCTAACCTAATTCAGCCATGTCACATTGCTGTAGCTATCCAAATACAGAAAATAAGAACCAGTTACTAAGTGTTGTACAGGTGCACAGAAAAACGCAAACACTGTTTCAAAAGGCTTATAATCTGAGCTAGGCTTCAAGGCACTCTGCAGGTAGACACCTCTGCAGATACAGGATCATTTAGGAAGGGCTGAAGACTTCCTCACTTCCAAGGTTTTAGTTACATTTATGTATAAGCCAATTTGAATGTGCCATGAAAAGGGTAAATTCTCCTACACAGAAAACCACTGAAGACATGAAGGACCTGTCCACCGTTGGCAGCAATGTCCAAACACTCACTGCACTGTGTAGTTTTATTTATTCTGTACATGGACATCTCATACACGCAAATTCCTAAGAGAAGCATAGGCACACCTCACATATTCCACTTTATCCAAGACTGTCCTGTTGTAAAACACAGAAATGATAGGAAAAGCAGCACAAATGACTATTAACAGAAGTTATACTGGCTAGTAATTAGCACAACAGAAAGAGCATTTTGAAGAGGAGCATGCAGCATGGTTTTTATTATCTGCCCTACAAGACAATGCACCAATGTACACAAGCAGAACAAACAGATTAGGAAGTCTCTTTAGAGGTCAGACATATTGCTCCTTCTCTTTTTACCATGGAACAGTTCCATATGAATCCAATTCAGTGCAACCACTGAAGAGTGCTAATAAAAGGATAATAAGTCAAGGATCCATTAAGCTCACCTACATATGAGCTTTTAAACAATCTGGGAATAATATATCCTTGGATATTTCTGTCATTAGAAGGAGGTGATGTTTTCATGCCTTTAAATCCACAAAGCACCATCCTTTTATCTGAACATCAGCACACACAATGGCAAGGAAGTTTGTCAATGGTCATGCCACCAGCAGTTTAAAATAACCTCCAAAATAGTTTTCCACTTTGTCAGTTTCATATCTTTAGTCTTTATCTGATGACTGCCATATGTCAACCACACCATTATCTGTGAGTATGCTCATGTGGTGGAAGGGGGTTTACAGGTTTCTCAGCACAGAAGGCAGACAAGCAATAGCAAATAAGCAGAAAATATACATGCCCGTTTCAACACCGCATGAACAATTTCCCCATCTCTAGTGAAGATCAGCATTCCTTACTACACTGCTACTCTAGATACATACGATGGGCCACTGCCCTCAGTTCATAAAGACTGGTCTGAAGAATTACTTCATTTAGCACATCTTGGATTTTTAGAAATTTATTGCCAGAGGAAAGAAGTCTTATCCCCCATCTTAGCTTTTTCTCTCCTGAAGAATGCTCATTTCCAGCCATTCCTGGATATGGATAAAATGCCTTTTAGTGGACAATAGAAATTAATGGACCATCTCAGTGTACCTTTAACTCCGGATAGTTTGGAGCTGAAGGAGAAGCAGCTCTTTCATGAAAGAATAATTTAAGGCTAATAAACGATAGCATTAAACTAGTCTCAAATCTTTTCATCTGGTTCGTACCAGATCATTAAAGGTGATATAGGAGCATAGCAAACTACCACTGTGGCATCACCCTCTCCATTAAAAAAAAAAAAAAAGACAAAGAAGGAGGAAAAAAAAATATCTTCCAGCACAGATAGCTTAGGCTCGTCCTGCTCGTTCTCCACCTCCAACGACCGGGAGGGTGCTACCTTGCCCCACCTGCAGACCCTCTCCCCACGGCCCCCAAGGGCAGGTCCCTTTCTCCGTGTCCCCCGCACTGGGGTTCCCGCAGCCTCCCTCCCCGCAGCCCCACAGCCTTTCCCGGGGGCCAGGCGCCCACGAGTGGAGCAGGGGAAGCCGCAGGCCCCCGAACCGGCCCCCGCCTCCCTCCGCAGGCTCCTCTCCTTCAGCCGCAGCCCCACACAGGCCCTCGCTCCCCCAAACCGCCCTTCGGGCCCTATTCTGTACCGGCGGCCAAGTGGAGCCGGTGGAGAGACGAGGCCCTGTAGCCGGTCACCCTTCTAGTCCCCTGGGGAGAGGCCTGGGGCAGGCCAGGGCTGGACCTTCCCTCCCTCCTCCTCCCCCGGCCCGCTTCTCCTTCCATCTGCCCCAGGCCTGGCCGGGCCAAGCCTCTCTCGGCCCCCCACCGCCTCCCCGTACCTTGTAGTAGACGTCGAACTGGATGTTCTCGGGCAGCGAGCGGATGTCCCGGCGCCGGGCCCGCCCGTAGCTATCCACCACGGCCGAAATCGCCGTGTTATAGAGCGTCTCGGGCACCCACTCCAGCTCCACCGCCGCCATCTTGGGTGTGCGGAGCCGCCTTCCCCCACCCACCTCCCCCCGCC